>JAKWJA010001462.1:0-83800 GCA_027704765.1 Solanum habrochaites | reverse complement strand
TGGTGCAACCGAAGGAGGAAGGAGGAGGAGGAAACTGCAGAACATATGTTTATACAATGTAGTTTTGCAAGAGGACTATGGGGGAGACTGCTAAGCTGGATAGGAAAACATACTGATGTTCCAGTGACCTGGGAGCTGTTTGTTCAATGGTGCATTGTTCATGGGAAGGGGAAGAGAGCAGAAGCAAAGAAATTCAAGACTATACTTGCTGAAGGAGCTTATGGGCTGTGGATGGAGAGAAATTCCAGAATTTTTGAGCACAAGAGTAAAAATGAGGATCAACTTGTTAAGGAGATAGCCTACATAACTATTGTTAGAACTTCTACTAGATTAAAGGGAAATGTAAATCATTTTGCTTAGTAAGTAGGTAGTATTGTAGGTAGAGTTTGTGGAGTCGTTTATGTTCAAAGTATGCTGTGATAGCTACTTGTTTTGTATGGGATCTTCCGGGGGAAGGAAGAAAGAGGGGATGGGACAAAAAAAAGAAGAAGAAGAGGAGGAAGGCGGAGGATAGAAGCAAGAAGAAGGAAGAAGAAGCAGAAACCAAGGGAAGAAGAAGAAGATAGAAGAGAAGAAGAAGAGTGGGGAAGAAGAATAAGGAATAAGAAGAGAAGATATAAGAAGAAAGAAGAAGAAGGAAGAAGAAGAAGCAGAAGAGAGCAGTAATAAAGGGAAGACATAATAATAAGAAAAAGAACAATAAGGACACATAGGAAGGAATTCGTGATAAGACGACAAGAAGGAGAACAATACGAAGAAGAACAAGAACAAAAACAACAACAAGACAACAACCACAACCAAGAAGAAGAAAAGAAGAAGAAGAAGAAGACAGAGACCAATAGGAGAGGAAGAAGAAGAGGAAGGAGAGAAGAATAAGTAAAAAAATGGAAGAAGTGAGCCGGGGTAGGAATAAGAAAGGAGGAGGAACAACAAAATAATGAATTGAGTATCAAGAAGAAGAATAAGTGAAGAATAATAATAGTAAGAAGGAAGGAGACAAAAGAATAAGAATAAGAAATAATAATAACAATTAATTAATTAGAAACAATTAGGATAATTCTAACAAGAACACACCAAACAACAACCGAACAAACGTAAGAAGAAGATAGTAAGGGGTGATAAGAAGAAGAACAAAGTAAAAAGAAGAAGAAGGAAGAAGAAAAGAAGGATAATAAGAACAACAACGAGAAGAAGAGAAGAGGGGGGAGGAGGAGACTGAGAAGGAAGGTAAGAAGAAGAAGATACTGAAGAAGAAGCATGAAGAAGAGAGAAGAAGAACAAACACCGAGCAAAAGAAGAAGGAGGTTGAAGGAGGAGGAGGGAAGGAGAAGAAGAGAAGACGAAGAAGAAGTGAGATAGAAGATAGAAGGAGAAGGAGGAGGAGAAGGAGAAGAAGGAGAGAAGTAAAAGAAGGGGAAGAAGTAAAGACGGGCAAGAAGAGGAAGAAGAAGAAGAAAAGAGAATAGAAGCAGCAGAAGAAGAACGAAGAAGAAGGAAGAAGAGAGGTAAGAAAATTGGAAGTAAGAAGGAGAAGAATAAGAACGGGAAAGAATAAGATGAAGAAGATGATGATTGAGAAGAATTTTGCGGAAAAAGAAGAAGAAGAAGAAGAACGAATGAAGGAGAGGAAGGAAGATAGGAGGAGGGGAAAAAAAAACGGACAAGAAGGAAGGAACAAGAAGAAGGACAAGAAGAAGATGGAAGAAGACTTAAGGAGAACTAAAAGAAGAAGAAGAGAACAAGAAGAAGAAGGAGCAGAAGTAGAATCAACGAGAAAGTAAGAGAAGAAAAGAAAGGAAGAAGAAGTAAGACGAAGCAAGAAGAAAGAAGAAGAAGAAAGAAGAAGAAGAAGAATAAGAACAAGAACAATGAGAAGAATAAGTAGATGTAGTATGAGGAGATAGAAGGGCGAAACCCCAGCACAGAACCGAATAAGAAGAAGAAGACGAATACTGGGAGGATGAGTCGGAGAACACGAATAATAAGAATGAAGAAGAAGAAGAAAGACGGGGAAGAAGAAGAGAAGAAGAATGTTTTTTTTGTTTTTTTTTTTTTGATAGAAGGGGGAAAACAATATTATGAATCTAGTAACACACAGATAGAAGAAAGGAGACGAAAAGAAGAAGGAATAATAATAATATATAATAATAATATAATAATAATAATAATAATAATAATAATAATAATAATATTAAATAATAATAATGTTATGAATAGATATATAATGATGAACTGGTCCAAAGCAAGGAAACCAACACTGTTTCTACATGAAGAAGGCTACTTCATTGTTAAGTTTCAAAGCCTAGAGGATATGAATGAGATACTATTCTCAGGCCCATACACTATAAGTAATAGGCCTATTATTCTGAAACAATGGTGCTCAGATTTTGACTTTGGGAAGGAATTCTTAGCTGAAATACCATTATGGGTTAATTTTCCAAGGTTACCACTTAATTGTTGGGGAGTTGGATCATTGAGTAGAATAGCAGTGCCTATGACGGTGTCCTTATTTGCCTGATGAGTGTACTACAAAGCATATAAGGATATCTTATGCTAGAATGCTGATAGAAGTTGATGTTACTAAAACTATCCCTCAGCAGATTACAGTTGCAGATCCTAATGGAAGAACATTTGTACAGGAAGTTGTGATGGAGTGGAAACCTCAGTATTGTGACAAATGCCAAAAGATTGGACATCAATGCAAATCAGTAACACAAGAGGAGATGCCAAAGAAGAGAAAACCTTGGAAGAAAGTCACACAGACATGGCAGTACAAAGGGCCAATACAGCAGGAGAAGAAAGATGAATTTATGGAGGAGCCTGGGAAAAGAACGGGAATATGAGAAGAAGGTGGAAGCAAGCAGAGCAAGGAGAAAGAGAAAGAGAGGTGGAAAGGTTGATGAAGCAAACACCTGAGATCAATTTGAGGCCTCAGACTGGAAGTAAACAACTGGAGTTCAGCCTAGCAAATTTCCCTATACTATCAAATATACCAGTTAGAAATGAATTTGAGAGTTTAAGGCATAGTAAACTTGCTTCACTTCCTGTTGACAGAGGTGGAGATCCAAAGACTTGTTAATGAAGTGGAGTGTGTGGAATGTGAGGGGTATGAATAAAAGGTATAAGCAGAAGGAGATTAGGCTGCTTCTACAACAGAATAAGACTTCTTTAGCAGGATTAATTGAAACAAGAGTTAAAGAGACAAATAGCAATACTATACTAAAAGCAATATCTTGCAGGAGAATGCAAAAAAAAATGCTTAAAATTTATCTTTTTCAATCGATGAGTGAAGAATTGCAATTATGCAGGTCTTGCTGATCATCCAGGAAGGTATTTTCACTTCTCTCAACACTTTTCTTGGGTATCATGCCACCGTGAAGCTATCCCTTGAAACTTGTTTTTTAAATGTTGAACAATTTGTAGTCGATGAATGCAGGATTAGTGCGAGTTTGCTAACGCTTCGTTGGCACTCTTTAAGATAACGAGAGTATTTCAGCCTTATAATTCGTTTGACGTGTCATCTGATGCTAATTACTTATTTTTAAGATTTTTCCTATATTAAAAACTACTTCCTAATGACATTGCACATTCTCAATCCTTGTTTATTGACAAAGGGGATATGCACAAGTAATCCGCACCGATGGCCGAATTAGGACACACTTATTTACTAGAGGAAGGGCCGAGGGACACCCGGAAACGGAGGGGGAGGAATGAAGGGGCTACCCACTTTGTGGCTTAAGTGTTTTACTAAATCGTGTGGGGCCCAATGCTGGGGTTGATGAATTTTTTTTCAAGGTAATGCCACTTTTAGGTCGACTCCAAAAGAAGGGGTTAGAAATATTACTTAGTAAAATAAGTTCCGGTGAGGGTACTAGGAACCTTAGTATAGCATAAGTGTGCTCGGAATTAGGGCATAGGTTGAGGGGGTGGGGGACGGGGGTTTTTGGTACTTGTGCATTTTTCCCATTGTAATAGATATCAAAAAAACTATTACTATTCTTTTGCTTTGGTTTTGGAATGAGGACACCCATCTCATTTCAGTGAGGGTGAATCCCTTATACTCATTTTGTTTATTATTTCTACATAGTGTGTGATTGTGCCCTTGTGGGACGTACTTTTCTTTCTTTTGGATTGCCCTTGTCGGGCTTGAATTGTTGATGTTTCTATTAATATTGTGTTGGATTGGTCTATTTTAGTTTTTGATTTGTAGTTTGTAGCTTCTTAAGGTTAAATCATTGATTGCTTGTAAGTGTTCAATTGGCGTTGATTGTGATGAAGTTTGAGTAGCCGTTCCCGAATAGATGCATCAGGTTGCCTAGTAATGGATTGATTGATGACTTTCTTAAGGGCAAAATAATCGTCATTGTGGGAAGGTTTTGACTTGGTTGGTACTAAGAGCTTAGTCATGCACATGAATTATGAGAATACCTCCCCATTTTAAAATGGTTGAGCATGTTATGAATGATTTGTGACAACTGTTACAACTCTTTTGAACCACCTTGATTAATTACAGGCCATATGTGGTGAGTTAATGAATAATTCATTGTGTTCGCTACGGAGTTGAGTCAATAATGATTGAAAATATGGGAGGCCTATGGTGTGACATGTGTGTACATGAGATGTTTCTTTTTGAGTGTAAGTGTTGCGTCTTTGTTGTCCCATGTCTTGTTTATATGTGTGTGTGGTTTAGAACACTTCTTTCATGTGAAGGCATGTAAGTTGAAAAAGTAGTGATTTTGAAAATTGCTAATTGAGTCAAGTGAGCATGTGAAAGTGTTAATGAGTTGATTCATCTTTTGAATTTGAGTTGTTGTCACTTAAATGATTCTTTGTTTTTAAAAATATAATGAGAATGAGAGGATTTCTTATGTGAAAAAAGTTTGCATGAGGACTATTTATTGGTACCAACCGGAGCCATTACCTTTGTGCTTAATTTGGAAAGGGAAGTTGATTTGTGGTGTGTATTTCAAGGGAAGTTGATTTGTGGTGTGTCTTGAAATATGAGCCTTCGAATGTTACTAAGAGTCGGGCATTTTTATTAACGACTGCCACTTACTCTGTTAACTTGTTTTGAAGGTGATTTGAGTGTCATCAATTATTTAAGTTTTTTGTAAAAAGTTCTAAACATGTGTGTATATTACTTCCTAGTGATGCAAATCCTAGCTTCTTTTCATTGTTGTGAAGAATGCACCATCTCAAACAGTTTGATCAAATTGTACTGTTGGTCTGGGAAGAGGCGAATAGTCCTCGATGGCCAGGTGTTTTCCCCAATAACTGTTACCGCCCATGGACAGGCATACGTATGCATGCTAAGTATTG
Organism: Solanum habrochaites; assembly: GCA_027704765.1. Lineage (NCBI taxonomy): Eukaryota > Viridiplantae > Streptophyta > Magnoliopsida > Solanales > Solanaceae > Solanum > Solanum habrochaites. Next base: position 78,481 of record JAKWJA010001462.1, on the reverse strand, counting down.
TTCTTTCCATTCTATACTGAATGATTGAAGGTCTTGAGTGACTATCAAAACATTTATACTTAGCTTCATGTGTGTGAATTTTATTCATCTTGATTGATATCATTTTTAGGTGGAAATTTATATTAAATGAAATCACAAATGTTTAGAAGATTGAAGATGAAAGAATTTTACCAAATCTTGCCAAACTTTCATTTCATGGGTTGTCAAAGAAGAAAAGGTAGGTGCATATGTAACGAACTTTTCGTTCATAAGTCCTAATAAAAAAGTTCATCTATCTAATCTATTTCTTAGTCTTTCTTTTGGTGTCACGGCAATAATACTGTGTGTTCCTTTATTTAAACTTAGTTTGGTGGGAACGTCACTGTTCCCGCTTTTTTATTAAGTTCCAACTTCTTTCCTTTTTTCTTGACCTTCAAATAGGAGGAACAGGATTTAGATGGATTCCTCTCATAAAGTTAGTTTATTAGGGATATATTATCCAAGATGTCTAGAGCCAACGTGGTAACTTTTGATTATTTCAACTCGTATTACCTACACCTGATCCTTTCTAAGGAAGTGTTCTCTGCACAGTTTTGCTTGCAAAACAAAAGTATGCATTGAAACAGGAAACTGGAACTTTGGTCTCTTTGTGTAAAAAGATAGTACGTTGTTGAGCATTTGGTCCTCTTGACCTGATATCTGACGTTCTTCTGATTCACTTTTTTGAGTCTTTTTATTGTATTTATATTCCATGTCTTTGTTTATGTTCTCTGTATTCCAGTGATTTCCGTGTGAATTCTTATTTTCATTTATTTGTTCAATCCACCTCAGGGATTAAACTTACTTGTACCCATACTTCAAAAACTGTATTCCTGTTCTCTTATTTTAAATTTGTTCTATTGTTATAATCACACATTAGTTTGATGATTTTGGATGTCTTATAATTTTAAAATTTTCTAATGTCATAATCACATATTAATTTGATGATTCAAGTATCAATGAAGTAATATTCTATGTTGGCATTTTTGAGTGATATCTTATCTGTAACTTGAAAGCCTGGACTATCTAAGGGGCAGGTGAGCTACAATGGGACGGTATGTACTTGCACCGAAGCGAGGTGAATGACATTATTCATATGGAAACTCTGCCCAAAGTCTAAAATTCCACCAGTTCATATTACTGATTGTTAGCATTCCAGTCAACCGTTGCTGACACTGGACTGTTAATCATATAGTTGTCATTGCTTTACTTCTAGAAAAAGATGCTTTTCCTCAATGTAACAACTTAGATTATATGTGAACTAAGAAAAATAATGGAGATGTTCCAAGGGAAATGGCTTTGTTGAGAAGACAGACATAGAAAAACTGCAGACAGAAACACCAACGATTAGTGGGAAAAGAAAATTGAATGCAAGTAAGGGCTAATTCCCAAAAAAAGGAGACGCAAGTTGTATGGATCCATTAGAAAATAATCAAATAATTTTTTTATTTCCGAAAATAGCTTTGCTGTAATTATTTTGATTGATACAAGTGAAGTTACATTCGTTAAGGTATTGAAATTTTCGTCAGGTATTAAACAGTGGTTTTGTGGAAATTGAAACGAAAGGTCTTAGGTCCTATTTTCGTATTCTTCCCCTTGAAGCTCTACTCGTGAATATTATTGTTTAAATGTTAATTAATTTGCAGGTTCCAAGTTGATGCTGAGTTTTCTGACTGTTCTTTAGAACTCTTTAAGATGTTCATGAGGCTACCCAAGTACTTCAAAATTATAGAAGTGGTTGGTTAGTTCATCTTCATGCTCAAACGAAATCATTTTTTCTATCAAACCTACTTCATAGTGACAATTTGCCTTCTAATCTTTTTGTCTATGTTGATTTGGAGTTGTTAGATCATTTTTTTTGGGATTATAAGATGTGATAACGATGGCCCGAGTGATGGATAGAGAGTGATGTCCTTCTTAAGGTTAAATGATCAATTGCTTGTGACTGTTTTGTTGGCGTTGATTGTGTCTAACTTTTGAGTAGCCATTCCTGAATAGATTCATGAGGTTGCAGCATGCTGATGGATTGGTTGATGACTTTCTCTAGGGAAAAATCATCGTCATTTTGGGAATGGTTTGACTTGGTTGGTACTAAGAGCATAGTGATGCATGTGAATCATGAGCATACCTCTCCGTTTTTAAAAGGTTTAGCATGTTATGAATGATTTGTGACAAATCTTACAACTCTTTTTGTGACCTTTTGTTCTTAACGGTTCTTTATAAAATGTTCAATGCTTACTTGTATTTGAAAAGAAAAAGTAAAATTTTGTGAACCCATTTTGATTGATTTGCAGGCCATGTGTTGTGAGTTATTGACTAATTAATGCCTTGTGTTCGCTTTTGTCACCTAGAACTTTCCCAACTGGTCTTGAAATGTTGGTCTTGATTGAGTTTGGTTGAAGAAATGATCTTAGGCTTTCTTTGATGTTCTTTACGTCCACTTGGCCTAAAAATCCCTCCTTGAATTTGAGATTTTTAAAGTCGAACCTAAAATTCTAATTTGGTGATGTTATGGAAAATTCCCTGAAGTGATACTTACCACATCCCCTTGATAGTATAAAAAAGAAGATAAAAATAGAAAAGAGAAATTGAAGGTTGGATAAGAAGTTTTAAAGAAAGAAATGCTTTGAAAAAAAAGAAAGGAAATGAATAAATGAGACTTGAATCCTCCAAAAGTAGAAAATGGTTGTATGTGGGGCATCTAGAGTAGAAATAAGAAAAGAATAATGAAAAAGTGTGTTGAATGTGCATAGGTTTAAAAAGTGAAGAAAAGTGGAGAAAGTTGGAAATGATGAGTTGTTGTGTAGTGTTCAAGGAGGGTGCAGTCACTTATACCTAAATGACATCCTCACCTTTCCTAAGCCTATATTACAAGCTTAACAAATTTCTTTGAGATTTCTAACCAAATGGAGTTGAGTACATAATGATCAGAAATATGGATAAGCCTATGGTGTGATATTTGTGTACATGATATGATTCATTTTGAGTTTGAGTGTTGCATCTTTGTTGTCCCATGTCTTCTTTAGATGTGTGTGCGGTTTTGGCACAATTCTTTCTTGAGTTGTCAAAGAAAGGTAGTATATTTACCCAACTTTTCTTTCATTAGTTGCTAATAAAGAAGTTCATTAATCTAATCTCTTTCTAGTCTTTCTACTATTGAGCTTATTTCATCTGTTATTGTGTTTTGGTGTGCACATCACATAATACTGTTGTTTTACTTTACACTTCATGTTTAGTGGGAAATTTTTTTCATGCTCCCACTCTTTGTTAAATTCGAACTTCTTTCATATTGTCTTGACCTTCAATTAGGAATGTTGCTCACATTCATATTATGCCTTCTTTTCAGGAATGTTCCTCACATTCATATACATATAAAACGGGAAAACAAAGACCGGTGGCATGGTGCTGAAATCCAGATTTTCTTTCATTTTTTCTTTGACTTTCAATTAGGATGAACAAAGGTATTTTAGAATGGCTCCTCTTTTTTAGTTATTAGGATATATTTTCCTCAAGATTTTCATAGATCCAAGTGGAAACTTTTGATTATTGTAACTCTGTATGACATGATCCTTTTTCTAAGGAAGTGTTCTTCTGCAGTTTTGTCTTGAACAATGTATGAAACAGACACGTGGGAAATTTGGTCTTTGTGCACAGATGGTACGTTGATTAAAATGTCTTAATCTGATCATCTGACGTTCTTTTGATTCTACTTTTTTGAGTCTTAGTTATTTGTGTTATATTCCCTGTCTTGTTTCTGTTCTCTGTTATATGTTCTCTGTTATAGGGTGGTGGTTGCGATGGTGCTGGATTGTGTCTTCAGAATAAGAGAATGTTTTTGTACTGTTCGAATGCTTCACCCAGTGATTCTGGCCTGTAGTTCTTCTTTCTATTTTACTTGTTCTAATCTAGACTTCAATGGATGTCAGCATGTACCATAATTTAAGAATTTATCCTTTTCTCTCCTCAATGTCTCAGGCAATTGATTTGGTCCCAAGATAAGTACAATGACTTTCCATTGAGATTACAATCGTTCCATGCACAACTAAAAAAATTATACCTCTTTTAGGATGGATATTGTGATATTTACAAGTATGAGATTGACTTAACACAAAAAAAAGATATATTTGAAAGAAATGCAATGGTAATCACAAAAGTATTTTGTTTTTTGTTTTTCCAAGGTATATTACTGGACTTACAAATACACCTGCTTTTCAGGAATGTTTTCCTCAACTTCATTACATGAAAAATAGGAAAATGGAAGACTGGTGGCATGGTGCTGGAAATCCAGGAAATGTCATTGAAAGGAACGGACAATGTACCGAGTATTATGTATTTCTTGAATAATCGTGCAGAAGTTATCGTACATTTCATTTCACCTCATTGATTGGTCAAGATAAGTACATGATCGTTCCATTGAGATTAACATCGTCCATGAACATAAAAATTATACCTTCCTTCTGTAGGATGATATTGATCTTTACAAGTAATGAGATGACTAGACCTGAAAAAGCTATATTTAAGAATTGCTGTAACACAAAATTATATTGGTTTTTTTTGTTTTCCCAAGGTATATTACTGGATTACACCTCTTTTTCAGAATGTCCTCACATCATTACATTAAAAATGGAAAATGAGACGGGGGCATGGTGCGGAAACTCCAGAATGTCATTTTAAAGGAACTGGACAATGTAACCGAGTAATGTAGTTCTTGAATAATCGTGATAAAGTTCTCCTAATTTTCACTCAGTCATGTTTGTGTTTTGATTTTTTTTTCTGTATTTTACAGTCCCAAAGTCAAGTTCTTAGATGCCGACAAATGCTTCATCACCCCTGCCCAATCGTTCGCCAATTCATATCAGGTTCTCCGATAATTCTCTAATCTCCCCTCCGCCCCTTCACCACCCCTCGCCCTTTCTCTTCCCTTTTTTTTATTTAATTTGTTTATGAAAGCTACAAGTCAGGTCCCACAAGATTTTTAGTTTGTAAATATGTTGTTTCTTCGATTTTTACTTTAGTTTTAATTGATTGGTGAAGGCAAATGGTGCTTATCACGGTTCACAAGAAAGAACCATACATTATGTCTTCAGTTCCTCCTAAGTCCAAGTACCATCCATCACTGCTGTGGACATATTTCTTAATGAAACACTTACCATAGAACATCAAAACAAACTCTTTTTGCGTTCTTCTCCGTCAGCTCAATTTGTATTGTAAAAATTGGTCAGTCTAGAGGTACTCTTATAAACATGTTTTTGTAAGGCTAATACCAAGTACTTCAACATTATAGTAATTATTCGTTAGTTCACATCTTAATGCTCAAAATTTTTCAATCTAAGATCAGTTTTTTCTATCAAATTACTCCTAATGACATTTGCTTCTCAATCTTTTCCTCTGTTGTTATTGTAAAAGTGCAAAAATTTTTTGCTTTAGAGTCCCTCGTATTCCTCCTTGATATTTTGACTGTAGGAAACACAATCTCATTTTAGTTGGAGTGCCCGCTCCCCCCTTTACCTCATTTTGTTGATTTTTCTGCATACGACGATGTGTCCCTTGTCGGGCGTCGTTTTCTCTTCCTTGTTTATTGATGGTGTGGCCCTTGTCGGGCGTAGTTTTTCAACTATTGCTTGCGAAACGTTGATTGACATTTGAATTGTGGTAAAGTTTGAGTGAAGCCTCCCAAATAGATGCCATGAGGGTGCCTATGGATGCATGGCTTTGACGACTTCTTAAGACTCAATCATCTTCATTTTGGAATGTTTCGACTGTGGTAACTAATAGCATACGTCATGCATGTGAATCATGACAAAGATTTTGAATAATTTTGTTGACACTCGTTTTGCAATTTTTTGATCGTTAATGATTAAAATGTTTCAACCATGCGTCTTGTATTTTCAAAGGAGTAAGATTTTGAACCATTTGATTGATTTGCTAGTCATGTGTGATGGGTTACTGAATAATGCCTTGTGTTCGCTTTTGTCACTTAGAACTTGCCTGATGGTCTTGTAACCTACCTTGTTCTTTCATCTGTTGCTATCAAGAAGTTCATCTTCATCTCTTTCTATCCTTTCTACTATTGAGCTCTTTCATCTGTTATGCTTCTTTCTGTGTGCACATTACAATAATACTATTGTTTTCCTTCACACTTTATGTTTAGTGGAACCTTTTACATGTTCCATGTTCCCGCTTTCCTGTTAAGTTCCAGCTTCTTTCTTTTTCGTGACCCTTCAAGTAGAATGTGTCCTCATGTTTCATAATTATTGTCGGAACACCTTCTTTTAGGAATGTCCCTCACATCATATACCTGTAAAAACGGGAAAACACTGACTATTGCATGGGTTTTGAAATCCAGATTCTCTTTGACCTTCAATTAGTATAATAAGTGTCTTTTTTTAGAAGACTGGTCCTCTTGTTTAGTTATTAGATATATTTTATAAGAGTGTCTAATCCAAGTAAGAAAACTTTTATTATTGTACTCTTACACCTGATCCTTTTTCTAAGAAAGTGGTTTTCTGCAGCTTTGTCTTGACAAGTCTGAAAACCAGACACGTGGTAAATTTGGTCTTTGTGCCTGTGGTACATTGATCTTGGTCTTGATCTGATCATCTTACATTCCTTCTGATTCTACTTTTTTGAGTCTTAAATATTTGTGTTATATTTCCTTTCTTTTTTCTGTTCTCTGTTATCAGAGGTGGGCGAGGGTGGTGGATTATGTCTTTGGAATAAGAGAATATTATTGTACTGATAGAATGCTTCTTCCTGTGGTTTTTGCCTGTAATTCTTCTTTCTATTTTACTTGTTCTCATCCAGACCTCAATGGATGTCATCATGTACCATAGTTTATTAATTTATCCTTTTCTTTCATTTCTACAGGCATTGATTTGGTCCAAGATGAGTACATGACTTCCCATTTAGATTTCATCTTCCATGAATAGTGAAAATTATACTTCATTCTGTAGGCTGGATATTGATATTTACAAGTATGAGATGACTTAGAAATAGAAAGCTATATTTAAGATTGCATGGTAACACATGATTATATTGTTTTTGTTTTCCAAGTTATATTACTGTATTACGCTTTTCTTTCAGGAATGTTCCTCACATTGAATACATGTAAAATGGGAAAATAAGAACCGGTGGCATGGTGCTGAAATCCAGATTGTCATAGAAAGGAACTGGAAAACGTACCGAGTATGTAGTTCTTGAATAGTTGTGACAGAAGTTCTCTACGCTCAAGTGATTTGGGGGAACATTGTTGGATTTTGAGGGCAAGAATTTATAGAGAAAAATAATTGCAAAGCTATAAAAGACATAAGAAATACCTATTAGATAAATATATTTTCTCCTTTTTTTTCGTGGGTTGGGGGATTTGTCGAATTTCTCAAAACTCTTGCTGTGGTGGTGATATTGCTTGTCTCCACTCGTCGCTGTCCCAGAACGCTGCATTTCAAAAGGTAATATTTATTTCTATTTGTGTCCTTGTTTTTCTGATGCGCTGGTCATTTGATTCTACTGCATGAGGCGTCTAAATGTTAGAGTGTTGAATTTGTTTCGACTTACTGTTGATTGCACAACATTGATAGAAGATACTTTGTCGGTTCAAGTGTCCTTTTTTGGGTTGATTTGCTCGAGGTCTTAATTTTTTCCGTAAGGCATTGAGTTGGTTTTCTTCCTTTTGTTCTTGTTTCACTGTTGTTTCGTTTGGTTGACTATGAAGTTATGAGTCAGTCATGTAGTTCGGAATCACCTTCTACAGGTGATTTCGTTTGCTTTATTCAATATATGAAGGTTGTCTTCATTTTCTTTTTACTTTAAATAGGGTAAATAGCATGAGTTGAATGCTTTATTGCCTCACCCTCTGTTAAGGTTAGATGGAATCTATATTAGTTGTTAGCTTTCTAAATTTTACAATGTTTTTTCTTGTATGTTTCGCCTTGAATCATGCTAAAAGTTGAAGATTTCTTGTCTATATCCGAGTTGGTCTCGAATTCCCCCTCCTTTTTTCCCCTTTCTTCACAGTGGCTTGGCATATATTGTCCCATTATCTGACACGCCTTGTTTTGATTAATACAGAGAGATGAGACTCTATAGCCTTCCCTGTCTTTGCTTATCTTAGTTTGCATTTACCTTTAGCTGAATTACCTACTTCCTCTAATTTCCTCTGTTGAGCTTATAATTTTGATGATAAACTATGTTCAATTGATGAAATATAATGAAATTCAGACCTTTTCAGTTAGTTATTTTGCTCCCTGCCATTGATCCTACTTGTAATGTCAATTGTGTTTCTTTCTTTTGTATGATCTCAAGTTATATAATGTGTATGTTTCACATGTTGTCACAAGAATCCTACACGTTGTTTGATTGTCTAGTTTTCTTTCAAGGCATTAGAAGTGGGTTGATTGGGGATAGTTACATGTTCTTATTCTTGCCCATATAGAGTCCTTTTGACTTCGAGTCAGAGGAAGTCCCACTATAAAGTCCATATTAATGTCTTCCTATTTCCAAGTAGGAACTTGGATTTCTTGAAGTAAACCACCCGGTTTTTGGTGCTCGGTTTTCACTTGTTGGTAATTTGGACACTTTGCATCAAATTCCGCTATGTCCCTTTTTAAGCCGTCCCAACAAAATACTTCTCTAAGGTAATGATCCATTCTTTAATAAACCCGATGAATCAATAACAGACCCATGAGCTCCTCTAGGATCTGATTTCTCAAATCATCCACTTGGGGTGCCCAACCTCCTTGGTATCCCCCCACCAAAAAAAAGAGAAACAAGAAAAAAAAAGTAACCCCCTTCACAACAACTTCCTCTACAAGGAGAATGACTCATTAAGATTACCAAGAACTGACACCTTCAACTCCATCAATGATGGATCAAGGTGTTTCTTAGACTTCACCTCAACCACCAAAGAAAACTCAGAGTTATGATGATCCATAAAACCACCATTTGGAGAATCTTCCAATCGAATACCCAAACGAGACTACCTATGGATATCTTTCACTAGGTCTTTCTTTCCCTCTTCAACATGAGACACACCACCCATGGTCATATGACTTAGAGCATCTTCAACCACGTTGGCCTTACCAGCGTGATAGAGAACACTCGTGTCGTAATCTTTCAACAACTCTAACCATTTTTGTTGTCGAAGATTTAACTCTTTTTGGGTAAAGAAAAATTGAAGACTCTTATGGTCGGTATACACATCCACATGAACACTATATAAGTATTGCCTCCATATTTTCAAGGCAAATACCACGACCGCTAACTCAAGATCATGAGTTGGGTAGTTCTTCTTATGATCTTAAATTGTCTAGAAGTATAAGCTATAACTTTCCCGTGTTTCATAAGATACAACCCAATCCCACTCGGGATGCATCACAGTATACCAAGAAACCCTTAGTACCCTTCGGTAAAGTCAACACCGTAGCGGTGGTAATCCTATCTTTCAAAATTTAGAAGCTCCTTTCACAAGCCTCCTCCATTTTAATTTCACATTCTTTTGGGTCAAAGTAGTCAAAGAAGATGCAATGGATGCAAATCCATCCAAAACCTCCTATAGTACCCGATTAGACCCAAGAAACTTCTAATATCCGTTGGAGCTAAAGGTCTAGGCCAATTTCTAACTTCTTCGGTCTTCTTTGGATCAACCTCTACAACCTCACTAGAGATGACATAACCAAGAAACACCATCGACCTTAAGGGACCCATCTTTCTTCTTCACAAACAAAATCGAAGCACCCCATGGGTAAATACTAGGTTACATGAAGCCTTTGTCTAGTAAATCCTTGAATTAAATCTTTAACCCTTTCAATTAGGACGGAGCAATCCGATAAGGAGGAATTGAAATGGGATTTGTATCCGATAGCAAGTCAATACGAAAATCAATTTCCTTTTCCGGAGGAATTTTGAGAAGATCATTAGGAAAGATCTCCAAAAATTCCCTCACTACGGGGACTAACTCAATTGGAGAAACTTCGAAGTCTAAATCTTTGACTCTTACAATATGGTATAGACACCCTTCAGAGATGATCTTACAAGCGTAACAAAAAGATCCACCTCTAGACTAGAATTCCCCACTTCCACTCAACGATGGGTTCCATTAGAAAATTTCACTTGACAACCTTGTCCCTACAATCATCGGAAGCAAAACACATGCAAACCATCCATTCCCCACTAATACTGACATCTACCACATCAAGTTTCTACCAACTCAACATGGGAACTCTATTCTTAATGGTCACTTTGTTGGGTTGCCCGTAACGATTGCATCGCTAAGGGACCCATCTTTCTTTCTTCCGAACAAAATCGAAGCAACAAAACCCCAATGGGTAAATACTAGGTTACATGAAGCCCTTTGTCTAGAATCCTTGACTTAAATCTTTAACCGTTCATTAGGACGGAGCAATCCGCTAAGAGGAATTGGGGGAAATGGGATTTGGTTCCGATAGCAAAGTCAATACGAAAAATCAATTGCCTTTTCCGAGGAATTTTTTGATGAAGATCATAGGAAGATCTCCACAATTCCCTCACTACGGGGACTAACTCAATAGGAGAAAAACTCGAAGTCTAAATCGTTGACTCTTACAATATGGTATAGACAACCCTTCATAGATGATCGTACAAGCTTTTAACAAGAAAGATACACTCTATGATAACCTTTCCCACACTTCCACTCAACGATGGGTTCATTAGGAAAATTAAACTTGACAACTCTTGTCCTACAATCAATGGAAGCAAAACAAGCATGCAAACAATCCATCCCCAAAATAATACTGAAATCTACCACATCAAGTTCTACCAACTCAACATGGGTAACTCTATTCTTAATGGTCACTTTGTTGGGTTGCCCGTAATCGATTGACATCCTAAGGGACCCATCTTTCTTCTTCACAAACAAAATCGAAGCACCCCATGGGTAAATACTAGGTTACATGAAGCCTTTGTCTAGTAAATCCTTGACTTAAATCTTTAACCCTTTCAATTAGGACGGAGCAATCCGATAAGGAGGAATTGAAATGGGATTTGTATCCGATAGCAAGTGAATACGAAAATTAATTTCCTGTTCCGGAGGAATTTTTAGAAGATTATTAGGAAAGATCTCCAAAAATTCCCTCACTACGGGGACTAACTTAATAGGAGAAACTTCAAAGTCTAAATCTTTGACTCTTACAATATGGTATAGACACCCTTCAGAGATGATCTTACAAGCTTTTTATACAAGAAATGATACAACCTCTAGGATAAAACTCCCCCCTTCCACTCACCGAGGGGTGTCAGTCGGAAAATTAAAACTTGACAACTCTTGTCCTACAATCATGGAACAACAAGCATGCACTCAAGGCAATCCCCCAAAATAATATTCAAATCTACCACATCAAAGTTTACCAACTCAGATGGGGCAACGTTCGGACAATTTCCGATATACTCTTTTTGCAACCACCTACTCACCCACCGAGGTCGTCACCTGAAAGGTTTTTTCAAGATATAGGGAAAATATCAAAATTTCTAGCAACTAAAGGATTAACAAATGACAAGGTAGCACCCTAATCAAGCAATGCATAAACATTTAAAGAGAAGACTTATAAAATATCGGTCACCACGTTGGGGGAAGTCTCTTGTTCACCCCTAGAACACAGAGCATAAAATAGATTATTTTTTCGAGCATCAACATGTGAAACCCTTTCTTGCTTTTGTCCCTCTTTCCCCTGGTCTTTTTCCCCTTCCAACATTAGGCATCTTCACCTTTGACCCACGTTTTATCACACTTCCAAAGCAATTCTCCGTCCAACTAGGCACTCACCCCCATGTTCTTCTTGCAACACTTTTCAACAATTGGCTTCTTACTTGGTGAGGTATAAATCTTCCTTTGAGAATTAGCTTACACACCTCATCATCACAAGCCTTAGGGAATTTTAAGAAGAAACTTATTAGAGAAACCCTTCTTGAATCTAGACTTATCTTGAATTTTCAATCCTGCCCCTTTGAAAACCAGTTTTCAAAAGAACTTGGCCCGCTTGGCCTCTACTCTCTATTCTTCCTCTTCTCCTACTCTCTTCCACTTTATTGAAGCAGAACCATTAATGGACATATGCATATTCTCATAAGCATACCCACCCACATTCTTCCACTAAGTCATCAGGCACTCTCGTAAGAAAATGACTCATCTTATCCCTTGGGTTAGCCACCAAGGATGGAGCATACTTAGACAATTTTATTAATTTCAAGGTGTAGTCAAGTACACTCATACCTCCTTGACTAAGTCAATGAATTCTTCCACCTTCGCTTCCCTTAAATATCTAGGAAAGAACTGATCAAGGAAATCCCTCTTGAAGATCTCTCAAGTCAACAGAGTACCTCTTAGCACCCGATTGTCTCTCCATTGGTGTACCAAGTTTGTGCAAAATCTTTGAGTTGATAGGTGGCTAACTTAGCATTTTCACCCGTAGTCACACCCATAGCAAATAAGATTTTGTAGACCTCATCTAGGAAATCTTGAGGGTATTCATCCAACCTCGACCCACAGAACATATGAGGGTTCATCCTAGTGAAACCTCTCAATCGAGATGCCATAGTGCTAGCATGATGAGGCACACGGGGTCCAACTTCCTGATTCACTTGGGTTGTCATGGCTTGGACTTGAGAAGTGATGGCATTAGCTTGTGAAGTTATGTCTTGAGCCAAATTAAGAAAAGCTTTCCTCGTCTCTCCATCGATCATCGGTGGAGGAGCAACCTGAACTTGATCACCCATATCAACCTATTCAAGTGGAGGGACTTGATTGTCTTGCAGATGAGATTGATTGTCATGAGCCCCCATATTCGCAATTCCTTCCATGTCCCTTCATGAAGATGCTCTTCGAGTATTCATACCTATAACCACAATAAAAGGCTTCGGTGAAAGCATACATAAAGTAGACCCTGGAGGCACGACATAGGATTACAAGAAGATGAGAATTTACTAAGCATCTTGTATTTCTCATTCATAAGTGTGGTGTGATGTACACCGGGATATTCTAGTACAGTTTAATGCTTAAAATCAAAGAACTAATACTAGAATTGAGTGTATTTTGTATGATTTGATGTGTTTGTTGATGATGCAGAAAGAATGAGACAAAGAAGATAAGTAGTAGTAACTTACGACCATCTTGACGGTCCATGGACCATTTACGGACCGTATAAGTGACCGTGAAGTATGATAACAATAGAGGAATTCTAAATCCCATGTTTGAGAAAATTGAAGTGCGGGCTACAGAAGTCTTCATGGACTGTGATAATTTTGATGGACCATGATTATGTCCATCAACTAGATTCTAGAGAGCAGTGAAAAGAGTCCAGTGTTGAGAAAGTGGAAGTGAATAGCAAGGAAGACTTCACGGATCGTGATAATTTTGATGGTCTGTAATTCTGTCCGTCAACCAGATTCCAGAGAGCAATGAAAAGTGTCCAGAGTTGAGAAAGTTGAAGTGAAGACCACAGATGACTTCACGGACCGTGATAATTTTTATGGTCCGTGATTCTATCCGTGAACCAAAATTTAAGTTTTGGAGATTTGAAGGCAAGACCACATACTACTTTACGGACCATGAAGCTTTTCATAGCCTGTGAAGGAAAGAGAAAATACAGTCCTAACTACATTAGTTCTCTTTTTAAAAGGTTTTTTTTTGGGATATTATTTAGGGTTTTTTTGAAAAATTTTTTAGTCATTTAGTTTTTGAAACAGAAGGTGAGAAAAGAACTTGAAAACTTTTGAACCAATTTTTTTGTTTTTTTCAACTACTTTGCACAGAGAAAGTTTGAAACTCTTGGATTATAAAGTTGATTTCGATTTTCAATTTGCTATCGTAGTAGCCCAAATATCGTTCAATGATTATCAACTATTATACCAGAATTTATGAATCACAGTATTCGACCCAGGTGTGTGGGGATCTAGATAATTTGCAAATCTGAATCTGTAAAGATTCAACCTTTGGTTTTAATTTGGTCTAAGGAGTTCACAATTTTAACTAGCCTAAATCAAGTGATTGTTCGAGAGAAAAACACTCGTTAGGAAAAACACTTGAAGTTGAAGTTAGAGTTCGAGAGAAAATAACTTCAGTCTCATATGCATTTAAACTAGTTCTTTATAAAAGAATCAATTGTAGCTCGAGAGAATACAAGCATTTATTATCTAATAAGGCTGAGAAGGAGTAGATAAACTTTAGTCACTTGGTTTTGTGAAAGTATGATTGCTTGAAGCTCCGATTTTGGAAGAGTTTCACAAGTTCTTCTCATAGTGAACACTAACCTGGTTTCTCTTAATCAACAGAAAACCCATGCCTAGAACTTGCTACTTAATATTCATACCCAAATTTTACTTTTTGTTTGAATTCATTAGGAGATAGTAACATCAAATGGATAAGAGCGACAATAAATATTGTCTTTAAAGAAATTTTCTTTGGGAACGATCTCAACTCCATTGAATTTTGTAAAGTAACAACGACCGTTTACACTCTCATTTTAGATGTATGTTTGGACGTATCAAATTTTTGTATCGCTGTCGGGAAATTTCAATTCAGTGGTGTTTTACTAGCTTGCATTTCACTTGTAGTTAAAATTTCCTAATTTTACTTGTGTTCTTGTTTTTGATCTATTACAGATAAATTGTTTGTGTATGTATGCCCACCACCTGAAATAAGCGAGCCACATTGCTACCTTACGATCTGGAACTCCAAAAAAACTTACGCAAAATGGTTAATGCTCAAGAACTAGAGGCTCAGAGGCGAAGGTTGGGCCTTGAGGCTGAACTAGATGTTGCACGACACGTGCATCAAAATGCTGGATTAGTCCCACCTAGGGGAGTTGATGGAAACTGGGATGATGTAATTCCTCCTTACGTCCCCCAGTAGCCCAAAAGGGTAGAGTTCAACATCCAGCTCACATGATTTATGAAGAAGATGATGTTGATTTGGATGGAGCTGAAGGTTACATGCATTACCTCCAGGATTGAAATTCACTATCACCAGTTGAATGATACAATTCCTTAATCTCAAAGGAATGTTTAGAGGGGCAGCTGGTGACGATGTAAATCAGCATCTGATGAATTTTGTAGGGATCTATAAATATCAAGAGATTCCTGAAGTTAATCGAACTCAAATGAGGCTTAGTCTATTTCCATTATCTCTTACTAGGGAAGCTACTAACAGGTTGAACGAGATGTCAGATGACACCATTTAAACTTGAAGTGAATTAAAAGAGGATATCTTAGAACGATTCTTTCCAGAATCGAAAGAACTGCAAATGAAGGATGATCCATTACTCATATGCAATTACCAGGAGAAGCAATGCATGACACTTGGTGGAGGTTCAACCAAAACTTGAAGAAATGCCCCAACCAAGATCTTACTGAGAGGCATCTTAAACAGGCTTTCTAAAGGTCTATGAATTATTTGACTAAACCTATTGAATGATGCAGTCTTCGAAGGTTCGCTTATGAGGAAGCCATTTTCTAAAAGCATGCAACTGTTAGATGAAGTCTCTAAAAACAATAGAGCATGCTACTCCAGAAATGCAGTAGGAGAATTAGGGTATACATATGAGATGTTAGCGGAACATAGAAAGAAAGAAGAAGAAAGGGATGAGAACATGGCACATCTGAGACTTAAATTGATTTACTAACAAAGCATATTGTGTCCATGCCTGAAAAAGTAAATGTTGTGGGACAACAAAGTAGATACGAAGAGCAAGACATTGACATTGATGAGGAAGCTAACTACTTGGGAAACCAAGGATGTTTTTGAAATTATAACTCTGGACCCAATCAGGTTATTAATTTTTAAAATACAATTCAACTACACCAGAGCTGGCCAGGCCAAACAAGATAGCAGTGAAACTGGCAGAACATGATGGGTAAGAAATTATCATGTGGTGTATATGCACCGCCCAGTATTAGAGAAATAATGGTTGTCAAATCCAGTTGACTCTAAGCTTGAAGAATTGATGTCCAAGATGCTGCAAAATGTTGATCATACTGCAAGAGTTTTAAAGAATGAGGAGTGAGTTCTCAGCATGAGTCATTTGGTGACTCTCTCACACCCCTCTATTAACAATAAGAAATAAGTTTGGGACACTCTCAGCATCAGTGAATCAGAGAAAAAATGGTTCATTACCAAGTGATACTATTCAAAACCTCAAGAAGGATGGACAGTGTATAGCCATCACTACTAGAAGTGGTAAAGTGGTTTCTAACCAATACCCTGCAAGTACCAAGGATGAACAGGGTGAGGAGCAAATTGACACAGAGAGAATAGAAGTGAACCTGTAGATGACTTGGAAGAGGTTCAACAAAGAGTAGCTCCTGCTAGAGGACAAGAGAAAGAGAGTTATGACAAACTGTTGTTACAGCAGATTCCTAGACCTCCTCCTCCTTTTCCACAAAGACTCAAAAAGAAAGCTGAAGATGGGAAGTTTACAAAGTTCATCACCATGCTGAAGCAACTTTAAGTCAATATGCCAACTGGTTTGATACGTCTTTGAACACAATTTTCACGATATAGCAACTGTTCAGCTATGATTACACCATGTATCGCTATTGCCACCGGTCCTCCTGGTCAAAAAAAAAAAAGCCTAGTGCTTTCCCAATAATTCCATGCACGATAAGGGTGAAAAAGAATCAGTTTGCCAAGCGTTTGTGGTGTCTGGAAGCTAGCATAAATTTGATGCATTAGCATCTAGAAAGTTGGGTTTGGGCAATGCCAAACCACGACAATGATATTGAGATGGCGACAGGTCAGTTAATCGACAATGGATCTTGTGTGATGTTTTGGTTAGATGGATACATTTATATCTTTCCTGCGATTTTTATCTTGGATTAATTAAGTAGCTTTGAATTCCTATAATCTTATAAAGACATTTTAGCTATCATGACGATAGTTTGGTTGATATTGAGTGAGGTGAGTTGAAGTTTAGACTAAATTCAGAAGAAGTGAAGTTTAACATAGGCAGATCAATGAAACAATCACGAGAGATGAAAGTGGTATCTTTAATGGAAGTTGTTACTGAAGACGACTTAAGAGTACCCATAGAAGAGAGGATAACTGTTGAAACATTAGCAGCTGTCTTGGTAAATTTTGATGCGGATTTCTGTTCTGATTATGGAGAAATGGTGAATGCTTTACATGGTATGGGAGCACATTCTTGTGCTCCAAAGAAATTAGATCTGGATTTGAAAAAAAGAACACATCCTCCATTGAGGAACCACCAGTTTTGGAGCTTAAGCAGTTGCCAGTTACCTCAGGTATGAATTTTTGGGTACTAACAACAACTTACCTGTGATTTTTGCTGTAGATTTAAATGACGGACAAGTACAGGAGGTGGTTAGAGTAGTTCAAAGGTTTTAAAAATCTATTGGATGGACTATTGCTGATATAATTGGAATCCCTCTAGGCATTCACACACACAAAATTCAGCTTGAGGAAGAGTGCACTCCCATCATTGAGCACCAAAGTAGGTTGAACCCACCTATGCAAGTAAAAAAGGAAATAATAAAATGGTTAGATGGTAGGGTGGTTTACCCTATCTCAGACAACCACCGGGTCAGCCTAGTACAATGTGTACCCAAAAAAGGGAGGCATGACTGTAGTAGCAAATGCAAAGATTAAACTAGTTCCACAGAGACCAGTGACAGGGTGGCGAGTATGCATAGATTATAGGAAGTTGAACAGATGGACCTTAAGGGATCATTACTCTATGCTATTTATAGACCAAATGTTGGACAGGTTAGCAGGTAAAGGGTGGTATTGTTTCTTAGATAGATACTCTGGTTACAATCAGATATTCATTACTCGTGAAGATTAGGAAAATGCTACATTTACATGTCCTTACTGTACTTTTGCATTTAAACTCATGTTGTTTGGATTATGTAATGCACTGGCTACATTTCAAAGATGCATGTCAATTTTTTCAGACATGGTAAAGGACACTCTTGAAGTATTTATGGACAATTTTTCTGTTGTAGGTGATAATTTTGATGACTGTTTGTTGAATCTTAGTATGGTATTGCAGAGATGTGAGAAATCCAACTTGATGCTGAACTAGGAAAAATGTTACTTCATGGTTAAAGAGGGCATAGTTCTTGGACATCAAGTGTCACAAAAAGGAATTGAAGTTGACAAGGCAAAAAATGAGGTGATTGAAAAATTGCCTCCGCCTATCTGTGTGAAAGGTCTTTGAAGCTTCCTGGGACATGTCGGATTCTATAGGCGCTTCATCAAGGACTTCTCCAAAGTTGCACACCCCATGTGTAAGCTGTTGGAGAAGGATGTGAAATTCGTCTTTGATAATGCCTGCCTAAAAGCCTCCGAAAGCATCAAAGAGAAACTGATCTCATCACCTGTAATCATTGGCCAAAACTGGGCAGAACCGTTTGATGTGATGTGTGATGCTAGTGGCACTGCATTAGGTGTAGTATTGGGTCAAAGCACAACAAGATGTTCCATCCGATTTACTATGCTAGTAAGTCCCTAAATGGAACACATCGAAACTATAGAGTCACTGAACAGGAACTGTTTGCTATAGTATATGCATTTGAGAAATTCAGAGCTTATCTGCTGGGCACCAGAGTAATAGTTCACACAGATCATGCTGCACTAGATACCTCATGGCTAAGAAGGATGCCAAACCAAGGTTAATTCGATGGGTGTTACTACTTCAAGAATTTGACTTTGAAGTAAAGGATAGAAGAGGTTATGAAAATAAAGTAGCGGACCACCATTCAAGATTGGAAGGTGCACAGAGAGAACACACTGAGCCTGAAATAGATGATGCGTTCCCAGATGAGTAGGTATTGGCTGCTACTCTTGATCTCATTCCGTGGTTTGCTGATTTTGCTAATTTCTTAATCAGTGACTTGATACCTGAGGGGCTTACTTATCAGCAAAAGAAAAAGTTCTTACATGATGTGGGTAAGTATTTTCAGGATGAGCCTTCTTTGTACAGAGTGTGTGCGGATAACATCATCAGGAAATGTGTTCCCAAAGCTAAAATGTTACCCATTTTGGAGGCTTGTCATTCCTCTCCGGTAGTGGGAACCACCATGGTGGAGCTCGACCAGCTCATAAGATTTTATAGTGTGGGTAATTACTACAACTATTATACAAAGATGGCAACCGAGTTGTAAGAAGTTGTAACTTGCCAAGGCAAGGAGCCATATCAAGACGTCATGATTTGCCTATTACCCACATTGGAGTAGAACTTTTTGATTGTGGAATTTAATTCATGGGCCCCTTTTTGAGTTCCTATTGACAGAAAGTATATTCCTAGTAAAAGTGGACTATATATCCAATGGTTAGAGCTGTAGAATTACCTGAAATGATTGGAAAGTGTGTGGACAAGATTTCTTAACAAGAGCATTTTGCAAGATTTGGGAAACCTAGAGCTATTATTAGTGATGGTGGTTCTCATTTTTGCAACAAAGTATTAGCACTCTCCTGACCAAGTATGGGGTGAAACATCATAAGGTAGCTACACAACAGCACCCACAAACCAGCGGCCAAGTGGAAGTGTCTAATAGAGAGATTAAAGCAATTTTGGCTAAATCGGTAAATGCTAACCAGACAGACTGGGCAAGAAATCTAGATGATGCATTGTGGGCATACTGTATAGCTTTTAAAACACCTATTAGTATGTCTCCTAAGGAGAGAATGTGTGGTCAGGGAATATAAATGCCCCTGGTTTTTGGAAAGCATGTCACTTTGCCCCTGGGAAACTAGAACATAGAGCACTCTGGGCATAATTAGATGGATGAATTTCGTCTGAGAGAATATGAGAGATCAACATTGTATAAGGAGAGAACGAAGCGATATAATTATAAACATTGAGAAACTAAGTTTCTCTCCTGGGGACTTGGTGCTACTATTTAATTCTAGATTGCGATTATTTCCAAGAAAATTAAGATCCAAATGGTCTGGCCCTTTTAAGGTCACTCAAGTATTTCAATCAGGAGTGGTTGAACTGAAAAATGATGAAGGAGAGAGGTCCAAATCTAATGGACAACGAATCAAAGCATGTCTAGATGCTCAGGAAGAAACCAACATAGTGGAAGAATGCATGCTTGATGAAGTCTAAGTAATCAAGAAACCTACGTCGCGCCGTGACGTCAAATTATTTGTTTCTTGGGAGGCAACCCAAAATTTCTTAATTTAGGTATTTTTGTATTTTTTTGTGTGTTAGTTTAGTGTGCAGATTTAATGGGTTCTGACATGTGTAGGAAGAGTTAGTAAGAAAGTGCAAAAAAGGTGGTGCATATGTATCTGACGGGAGGCTTCACGGACTGTGGCAGCCTGTGCGGGAACCTTCACGGTCCGTCTAAGTGAATATCAAACAATCGAAGCTACTGGAAAACAGCAAAACAAAAGGTTCACGACTCGTAGTAATGTATACGGACTCTTTATACCTACCATGAAGTTGAGGTGAAACTGAACAAGGCAAAAGTGTTTATATACAGGCTACCTCACGGACTGTAAACCTCCTTACTGGGGATTTTATGGATCATTATGTGCCCAGTAAGTCCTCCTTTCGGAAGCTACTTCTACATAGGAGGGTCTACCGTACATTTCCATGGAACTATTCCCACGGTCTGTGTTCCGCGCACAGGTTTATTCATTAAAACAAAACCCTACCCTATCCCGAGATTAGAACAATCCATTGCAAAATATATTTAGGTCGTTACATCGCGCCTTTTCAGTTTTTTCTTCTTTTCTTCTTCTTCTTCCTCCTATTTTGTCTGTAATGTCTACCCACCCTTACTTTACTAAGTGAATTACGGGGATCAATTTCTTTGCTCACACCATTGCTAGACGTACAGTTCAAGTTCCCACTAAGTAAGTACAATGTTCTGTACTTAATCTCTTCTTATTAGGTTTGTTCTTATTCACAAATGATGTTTGATCTGTTGGAATATATAGTCGAGGTCCGGGCTTGTTTGCAGTCTTTGTGGTAGTGAGGCATTGCCTTAATAGTCGGTTAGTTAATCATTTTACGGTAAAGACATTGCATCCCCATTAACTGTGTGTTCTGTGATTTTGAAAGCTGAAACCTTGGTTAAGTTGAGCCACGCTAAATTGTATGGTCCGTATAAATGCTTACGTCCCGTAACCCTAGCTGTGAACCACAGATGTAACAAAATATAGGCGACTAAGATCACGAATAAGATCACAGCCCGTGCTTTTATTCAATGATCGTGACCGTGTCCTTGAAAATCCCTTGGGTATTTTATGTGGCTGTTTAGTTCTACTTTGATTCTGAACTGAGTTCACACACAAGTTTACAACCCGTGGTTTTCTTCTCAGGACTGCGACCTTGTCCATGAAAATCCCTTGGGTATTTTATGTGGTTGTTTAGTTCTAATTTGATTCTGAACTGTGTTCAAGAACAAGTTTACGGCCCGTGGTTTTCTTCACGGACTGTGATCTTGTCCGTGAAAATTCCATGGTATTTTATGTGGTTTTTTTTGTTGTACTTTAATTCTGACCTGAGTTTACGAACAAGATTATGGCCCATGGTTTTTTTCACAAACTTTGACCTTGTCTGTGTAAATTCCTTGGGCATTTATTTGGCTGACTATTAACCAGGATGCAGCCAAGTTGGTAAGAAGTTGTGATATTTGCCAAAGTCAAGGAGCCATATCAAGACGTCATGAGTTGCCTATGACATCAACTTTGGAGGTAAAACTTTTTGATGTGTGGGGAATCAATATCATTGGGCCCTTTGTGAGTTCCTATGGACAGAAGTATATCCTAGTAGTAGTGGACTATGTATCCAAATGGGTAGAAGCTGTAGAATTACCTAAAAATGATGGAAAGTGTGTGACATCATTCTTAACAAAGAACATTTTTGCAAGATTTGGGAAACCTAGAGCTATTATTTGTGATGGTGGTTCTCATTTTTGCAACAAAGTATTAGCGCTCTCCTGACCAAGTGTGGGGTGAAACATCATAAGGTAGCACTACAACAGCACCCACAAACCAGCGGCCAAGTGGAAGTGTCTAATAGAGAGATTAAAGCAATTTTGGCTAAATCGGTATCTGCTAACCAGACAGACTGGGCAAGAAATCTAGATGATGCATTGTGGGCATACTGTACAACGTTTAAAACACCTATTGTTATGTCTTCATATCAACTGGTGTTTGGAAAAGCATGTCACTTGCCTGTTGAACTAGAACATAGAGCACTCTAGGCATTGAAGAAGCTAAATCTCGATTGGAATGAAATAACAAATTTAAGGCTAGATCATGTAAATGAGATGGATGAATTTCGTCTGATAGAATATGAGAGATCAGCATTGTATAAGGAGAGGATGAAGCGATATCATGATAAACACATTGAGAAATGAAGTTTCTCTCCTAGGGACTTGGTGCTACTGTTTAATTCTAGATCGCGATTATTTCCGAGAAAATTAAGATCCAAATGGTCTGACCCTTTTAAGGTCACTCAAGTATTTCAATCAGTAGCGGTTGAACTAGAAACTGATAAAGGAGGGAGGTTCGAGGCTAATGGACAATGAATCAAAGCATATGTACATGCCAGGAAGAAACCAAGATAGTGGAAGAATGCATGCTTGATGAAGTCTAAGTAATCAAGAAACCTACGTCGCGCCGCGACGTTAAATTGTTTGTTGCTTCGGAGGCAACCCAAAATTTCTTTATTTAGGTATTTTTTGTCTGTAAGTTTAGTGTGGAGATTTAATGGGTTTTGACATGTGTTGGAAGTCTTAGTAAGAAATTGCAAAAGAGGTGTTGCAGTAGGTGTCTGACAGGAGGCTTCACAGACCTTGGCAGGCTCTGCGGGCAACTTCACGGTCCTTCTAAGTGAATATCAAACAATGGAAGCTACTGGAAAACAACAAAACAAAAGGTTCACAACTTGTAGTAATGTATATGGACTCTGTATACCTACCGTGAAGTTGAGGTGAAACTAAACAAGGCAAAAGTGTTATA
The DNA here is from genome assembly GCA_027704765.1 of Solanum habrochaites. Classification (NCBI taxonomy): domain Eukaryota; kingdom Viridiplantae; phylum Streptophyta; class Magnoliopsida; order Solanales; family Solanaceae; genus Solanum; species Solanum habrochaites. The sequence continues at coordinate 55,500 of JAKWJA010001462.1, read as the reverse complement.
TACGGGCTACCTCACGGACCGTAAACCTCCTTATGGGGGATTTTACGGATCATCATCTGTCCCAGGTAAGTCTCCTCTCCGAACTACACTTACAGTAGGGTTGGACCATGAAAATTTCCATGAAATATTTCATGGTCCGTTGTTTGCGCATATATTCATTAAAAAAAAGCCCGACTGGCCCCGCGATTAGACCCATCCATTGTAAAATATATTTAGGTCGCTACATCGCGCCTTTTAAATTTTTTTCTTTTTTTCTTCTTCTTCTTTCTACTGTTTCGTCTGTAATGGCTACCCACGCTTACTCTACTAAGTGAACTGCGGGAATCAATTTCTTTGCTCACACTGTTGCTAGACGTACAGTTCAAGTTCCCTCCAAGTAAGTACAATGTTTTGTATTTAATCTCTTCTGGTTAGGTTTGTTCTTTTTCACAAATGATGTTTGATCTTGGTTAATTAGTCAGTCGCGGGTGGGGGGGGGGGGGGGTTGGGGGGGGTGGGGGGTGTGGGCTTGTCCAGTGTCTTTGTGATTAGTTGGGGCATTGGGTTAATAGTCGGTTAGTTGATCATTTTAGGGTAAAGACATTGCATCCCCATCAACTGTGTGTTCTGTGATTCTGTGATCACTGTTGATTTTAATAGTTGAAACCTTGGTAAAGTTGAGCCACGCTAAATTGTATGGTCTGTATAAATGCTTACGTCCCGTAACCATAGCTGTGAACCACATATGTAACAAAATATGGGCGACTGAGATCACGAACAAGATCACAGCCCGTGTTTTATTCACAGACCGTGACCTTGTCCATGGAAATCCTTTGGGTATTATGTGGTTCTTTAGTTCTGCTTTGATTCTTAACTAAGTTGACAGAAAAGTTTACGACCCGTGGTTTTCTTCAAGGACCGTGACCTTGTCCGTGAAAATCCCTTGGGTATTTTATGTGGTTGTTTAGTTCTAATTTGATTCTGAACTGTGTTCAAAAACAAGTTTACGGCTCGTGGTTTTCTTCACGGACCGTGACCTTGTCCTTGAAAATTCCTTGGGTTTTTTATATGGTTATTTAGTTCTACTTTACTTCTAACCTGAGTTTACAGATAAGATTATGGCCCGTTGTTTTCTTCACGAACCGTGACCTTGTCTGTGCAAATTCCTTGGGCATTTTATTTGGATGACTATTCACCAGGATGTAGCCGAGTTGGTAAGAAGTTGTGATATCTGCCAAAGGCAAGGAGCCATATAAAAACGTCATGAGTTGCCTACGACACCAACTTTGGAGGTAGAACTATTTGATTTGCAAATCAATGCTTGTCCCCTTTTGAGTTCCGATGGACAAAAGTATTCCTAGTACCTTGGCTATGTATCCAATGGGTAGAAGCTGTAGAAGTCCCTGAAAATGATGGAAGAGTGTGAAGAAGATTCTTAAAGAACAACCTTTTTGCAAAGATTTGGGACACCTGAGCTATTATTAGTGATGATGATTCTCATTTTTGCAACAAAGTATTCAGCACTCTCCTTAACAAGGGGTGAAACATCATAAGGTAGCTACACCATATCACACCCACAAACTAGTGGCCAAGTGGAAGTGTCTAATAGAGAGATCAAAGCAATTTTGTCTAAGTCGGTAAATGCTAACCTGACAGACTGGGCAAGAAAGCTAGATGATGCATTGTGGGCATACTGTAAAACTTTTAAAACACATATTGGTATGCCTCCATATCAACTGGTGTTTGGTTCACTTGCATGTTGAACTGGAACATAGAGCACTCTGGGCATTGAAGAAGCTAAATCTCAATTGGAATGAAACAACAAATTTAAGGCTAGATCAGATAAATGAGATTGGTGAATTTCATGAGGGAATATGAGAGATCATAATAGTATAAGGAGTGGATGAAGCGATATCATAATAAATCTATATTGCGATTATTACGAGAAAATTAAGATCCAAATGGTCTGGCCCTTTTAAGGTCACTCAATTATTTCAATCGGGAGAGGTTAAACTGGATATGATAAAGATGAGAGGTCCAAAGCTAATGGACAACGACGAATCAAAGCTTATGTAGGTGCCCAGTAAGAACCAAGATAGTGGAAGAATGCATGCTTGATAAAGTCTAAGTAATCAAGAAACCTATGTTGCACCGCGACGTTAAATTATTTTTTGCTTGGGAGGCAACCCAAAATTTCTTAATTTAGGCATTTTGGTATTTTTTTGTTTTAGTTTAGTTTGCAGATTTAATGGGTTCTTACATGTGTAAAAAGACTTAGTAAGAAAGTGCAGAATAGGCGGTGCAGTACGCATCTGACGGGAGGCTTCACGGACCGTGGCAACCTTTGTGGGCAACTTCACAGTCCATCTAAGGAATATCAAAAATGGAAGATACTGGAAAATAGAAAAACAAAAGGTTCACGACTCGTAATAATGTTTACGGACTCTGTATGCCAACTGTGAAGTTGAGGTGAAACTGAACAAGGCAAAAGTGTTATATACGGCTACCTCACGGACCGTAAACCTCCTTATGGGGGATTTTATGGATCATCATCTGTCCCAGGTAAGTTTCCTCTCCGAACTACTTCTACAGTAGGTTCGGACCGTGACAATTTCCACGGACTATTCCACAGTCTGTTGTTCGTACAGGGAATCTATTAAAATGAAACCCGAACCGCCCTGCGATTAGACCCATCCATTGCAAAATATATTTAGGTCGCTACATCACGCCTTTTATATTTTCTTTCTTCTTCTTATTCCTCCGGTTTCGTCTGTAATGGCTACCTACCCTTACTCTACTAAGTGAATTGCGGGGATCGGTTTCTTTGCTCACACTATTGCTAGACGTACAGTTCAAGTTCCCTCCAAGTAAGTACAATGTTCTGTATTTACTCTCTTCTGATTAGGTTTGTTCTTATTTACAAATGATGTTTGATCTTGGTTGATATAGTAGTCGTGGGTAGGGGTGGGGTCTTGTTGCATTTCTTCGTGATTAGTTGGGGTGTTGGGTTAATAGTCGGTTAGTTAATCATTTAACTGTAAAGACATTGCATCCCCATCAATTGTGTTTTCTGTGATTCTGTGGTCACTGTTGATTTTGATAGCTTAAACCATTGTAAGGTTGAGCCATGCTAAATTGTACGGTCCACATAAATGCTTACGTCCCGTAACCCTAGCTGTGAACCACACATGTAACAAAATATGGGAGACTGAGATCATGAACAAGATCATAGCCGGTGGTTTTATTCACGAACCATGACATTGTCCGTAAAAATCCCTTGGATTTTATGTGGTTGTTTAGTTCTTCTTTGATTCTGAACTAAGTTCACATACAATCTTACAGCCCGTGGTTTTCTTCACGGACCGTGACCTTGTTCATGAAAATCCCTTGAGTATTTTATGTGGTTGTTTAGTTCTAATTTGATTCTGAACTGAGTTCACGAACAATTTTACAGCCAGTGGTTTTCTTCACGGACCGTGACCTTGTCTGTAAAAATTCCTTGGGTATTTTATGTGGTTATTTAGTTATACTTTGCTTTGTGACGAGTTTATGAACAAGATTACGAACCATGGTTTTCTTCACGAACCGTGACATTGTCTGTGCAAATTCCTTGGGCATATTATTTGGCTGGTTATTTATGTTGTGATTCTGCCTAGATTTCACGAAAGACTTCACTGTCCGTGGTCCATTCCACGGTCCGTGAAGGTATCTGTGACCATTACTTGTCCAAATGTCAGCAAAGACTTTGCGGTCCATGGTTCACTCCATGATCTGTTAAGGAAAACATGATCATTACTTAACTAAAGTTCTCTTTGATTGATTTCGTGTGCCTTCACGATGATAGATTGGGTTACATCATTCTTAAGGCAAGGCGTCACGATGTTTTTCAACCGCAGGGGAAGTCTGAATACCCGATAGTGTGTCAACAATGTGTAATCGTGCTAACTCTGGTCATGTTTACATCTACCATGCCACGCCGACCAAGAGTGAAGAATGCAACAGGCCAGCCCCCTATAGCTTCTCAATCTGTGGGACATGCCGCATCTGAGGCTAGTGGTTCGGAGGTTCACTGGATGTCACTCCAACACTCACACTCACCTTCGTCCACTAGATTAACGACTACTCCAGAACAATCCCTCTTAGTCTAAAAAAGGGCGTAGTGTTTCTGAGAATGCTGCAACTGCCAGCATCCATAGCACTCTGCAGCACATAACAATGATGAGGCACATTCTGGGGGCAGTGCTGAAGATGCAGGCAGTTCACACGAGAACTCTCACATCCCTTCTCCAGCAACTCATACAAAATAGGAAACAATAGTTCAACAAGCTGCTCATCAGAGAGAGCTAGAGAAAGATACTGACAAGTGAAGAAACCATGATACAGTATGTGCATGCTCAGGAACATCATCCAGATCACCGGAAATAATTCATTGCTTCCTACCGCGCTATGTAGATGATGGACAGTACCAAGATTCTCATCTGGCCATCACCAGGGATTGGTGGACCAAGACAGGCAGTTTCAGAGTGGGCTGTTTTACCTGAGTTTAGGGTGGTGAGCAGTGACATCAAGGCATATTCGGACATTTACCGGATGTTTCAATTTCACAAGTTTGAATGGATGCACAGTGCACCGGGTGATTTCTCTAATCACATGACAAAGGATTTTATGCATCATATGCAGCGACAGTAATGAACCTGGCAGCAACCAGCGAATCCACAAAATGAGGGCAGAAAGATTTTGCTGCTACACTAGGTCCACTTGACTCAATCATTGTTAGGGGAAAATCCATTGATATTTTGGAAAGCTCTATCAACCAAATGTTACATGGACCGGGTTACATGGCTCCATCATCAGTGGGACTATTTGAAGGGAAGCACCATGATGTCACCAATGCAACCAACATGGAAGATCAAGCGTCTCGAGAAAGGGTGTTGCAATGGATTGCCAAACACATTGCTATTGATGGGAACAACAAGTTGGGTAACTACTACTCCGAATACTATTGCTAAATCTACATTGATTTTTTTAGCTAAAGTGCAGTGGGCTGTGGTCTGGGCGCACTTGCCTCCAACGAGCGCAATGACAAACACCTTTCAACACCATCCTCGCCTCACTGAGCATCTATTTGTTGTTACAACCAAATAAATCTAGGAAATCAATCGCTATTAAAATGCGAGACTGTCCTGTAAATGAGAGAGAAATATTTCCAATCCCTTGTGTGATAGGCAAATTATGTCGCCAGGCAGAGATTCCTCCCAACCGTTAGTTGAACAATGGCATGAGGCATCTAGACTCTTCTAGGTATCAAAGATAAAAGATTTTACAAACACTAAGTCTGAGGCAATTAATCATTTACCTATTGCTTCGCTAGTCCATTAAGAGTTGCAACCAACTGATAGAGTGCCAGAACAGGGTGACTCATCCCAAACTGCCTAGAAGCACCACAATAAAACAACTCTGCACAGAGTTCAGGTACTTTTATGTCTATCCTCGTTGCTTTTCTTGTGAAATTGATTGCAGATCAACACCAGACCAAGGCATTAGCAGATGAGATAATCCGTCAACTGCATCAAATGAGTGAAACCAAAGTATCCGCTGCCAAGAAAGATATGATTAGTCAGATTCAGAAGGAGTTGGAAGTACTTAAAGAGCTCCTAGATGGCATTGAGCATTGGGTATAAGATCGATTCCCCATTCCCAATCATATGGAGAATGATAAGTTGAAGGCAAAATTGCCTAACCTGTGATCTCAGATTGCTAATTCAGCCAAGCAACCTATGTATCCCTTGATGATATTTGGGGTGAAGAATTCCCACCAAAATAAAAAAGCAGAAGCATAAGGTTCGTGACCTCGACCAGGACACTCCTCTTAGCCCAATGCTTGAGGCACACAAATCAGAGAAAAGAGCTTGCAAACAATCCCAGAGGTTGGAAAATGAACGAGCAGCCCGTGCACAGGAACAACAAGACACACTGTTAGCTGGCGCATCTGGAATTGGAGCACCTGCTCACACTGATATTGCAGCACCCTCCCATGAAGGGTCTACTATACTCACTGTGCCACTCCATTTTGAGAAAGCACCTGCTGATAAAGGGCCAGAGCGGATCCCGATACTGGTGCCTAGAGTATCGTCGGTATGTCCCGTCCTCATCTCCCTTTTCTGTGTCGCATGCTATATCGACTTTAAGGGTGAAGTCCTTTCCTGTGGGTAGGGGTGGTCGAGAAACCTTCCATAGCAGTAGAAAATGGAGGTTGTCTCTGCATTTTGAATTTTTCTTTCTTGTTTTGATTCATCATAGTAGGTTGAGATATGAAGCTGCCAGCTAGAAACAAAACTAACAACCAATTATGAACATGTTTTTGATGGTTAGGATCTTTGAATGACATTTTATATACTAACTTGTTGACCATTTCTGAGTTTGAATGATTAATAAGAGGAATTGAGAAACTGGATAATGCAATCATGTGTAATTGTGTGTGAGTATTGATTGATGTTTAGCACTAAGAGCAGAAATTAGATTTGCCTGAGTAGTATTGCTTGAAACATTGGAGAGTTGGATAGGAAAGGATCAGTAGGCTATTTTTGTAAAAAAAAATTATCCACTTGAACCCACGTTGAGCCTGAAATAGACATTTATTCTCACCCTAACACAGTTTAAAACCTTGGTTTACCCAAAGGTACATGGCACAATTCAGGCTAAAAACCTAAGTTGAGGATGAGTTATATATAATATATATATATACACACACACACACAAACAACATGTGTGTGTGTGGGGTGTGTGGGTTGGTATAAGAGGGTGGCTGCTGAATGAAAAACAAAGAAAAAAACTTAAGTAGAATTGGGTTTGTGAAAATAAAACTTTGGGAAACCAAGGGATTAGTCACTCACGAAATCGAACATCCATATATCCTTTACCTAGTGACGAGCCTATGTTACAAGCCAATTCCAGTGTTGTACTGATCCTATTCCAATTATCTGAAAGATAGAGTGTAGAAAACGAGGGCAAGCCTATAGTAGTTGCTCTTAGTGCTAGAAGTTCTTTTAGAGCGTGAGAGTAGTATTCAGTCCCAATCATTTCTGAGTGAGGGATCTTTGTTGTGAGTACTCTGTGATTGCATTTGACAGTGGCTTAGTAAGTCTAATAACTCCAACATAAGCATTGATTGACTGTAAGGGTAATGAAATGTCTCTCATAGATCCTTACTGTTCTTCGTGAATTGTGAAACAATAGGTGTGGAAAAAAGCTGCTGCATATTGTGAATGATTGGAAATGATTTTGAGAAGTAAGGGGGATAATAAGTTGAGGGTGTTGATGTACCAGGATATTAGAGAAAAGATTAAAACTTACAAACAAGGAACTAATACTAGAATCGAGTGTATTTGGTATGATTTGATGTGTTTGTTGATGATGCAAGAAGAATGAGACAAAAAAGATAAGTAGTAGTAACTCAAGACTATCTTGACGGTCCGTGGCCCATTTAACGGACCGTGTAAGTTATAGTGAAGGATGATGACTATAGAGGAATTATGAAACCCATATTTGAGAAAGTTGAAGTAATGGACACGAGAGATTTAACTAACCCTAATCATTTTGTCGGGCCGTGGTTCTGTCCGTCAACAAAGATTCAGAGAGAAGTGAAAAGTCTCCAAATTGAGAAAGTTGAAGTGCAAACTACAGAAGTCTTCACAGACCGTAGTAATTTTGATGGTCTGTGATTCTGTCCGTCAACCAGATTCCAGAGAGCAATGAAAAGTGTCCAGAGTTGAGAAAGTTGAAGTGAAGACCACAGATGACTTCACGGACCGTGATAATTTTTATGGTCCGTGATTCTATCCGTCAACTAGATTCCAAAGAGCAGCGAAAAATGTTCAGAGTTGAGAAAGTTGAAGTGAAAACCATGGAAGACTTCACGGACCATGATAATTTTGATGGTTCGTGATTCTATCCGATTGAACCAAATTTCTATTTTAGAGATTTGAAGTCAAGACCACAGACTACTATACGGACCGTGAAGCCTTTCACGGGCCGTGAAGGAAAGCAAAAATACAGTCCTAACTACATTAGGTCTCTTTTTAAAAGGTTTTCTTGGTATATTATTTAGGGTTTTATGGAACTATTTTTTAGTTATTCACTTTTTGACAAAGAAGGCGAGAAGAGAATTTGAAATTTTTCGAACCGATTTTTATTTTTCAAATTCAAACTACTTGGCAACGAGAGAAAGTTTGCCTCTTGGATTATAAAGTTGATTTACAGTTTCAATTAGCTATCATAATTATACAGAATTATGTGTTCAATGATTATCAACTGTTATGTACGTAGAATTATGAATCACTAAGTATTTAAATCAGGTGTGTGGGATCTATGATGAGACTGTGAATCTGAATTTGTAAAACGAGCATGCAGTATTTTCCTTTCATATGTTGTAGATTCAAGCGATTTGGTTATGGCTTCTTATATGGTACGTATACTCCTTATATTGAAATACTCTATGAGAACAAAGTCAAGCACCAAGTGAGTATGCTTGGGGAGTAGCTCTATTTAAGATGAGATTAGAGTATAAAGAAACCTTTGATAATCCTTAACCATTTCCTACATGGGATGTTTCCGGTTCTACATTGGCAAGTAGAAACACCCTCCTTTGGAGTATGAATACTCGGATTTAAAAAAAAAAAATACTACTCAGGATTCCCTTGTCCACACCCCCAGAGATAACCCTAAGGATTTTTTGGAAAAAAAAAAAAAAAATATGGTATTCTCAAATCGTGGCACGGCGTACTTGACCTCTCAAAGGTCTTCTACAAGCCCTTTGACATCTTTTATTGCATACATGTATGAAAAGTAGTGCCGAATAAAAACTTTTCACATGAAATAGTAATACTTCTTAATATCTCCTTTAAAGCTAAACATAAGGAAAGGCTAAGTCTTAAAGTCGCTGTCACATCGGGGGATCACCCTCTAGCCTCTTAGCTTACATCATTACATTCATAGGTTTAAAATGAGGAAAATTTAAAAACTTTTCTTCTATCTATCATGAGGTTTCGATAGACCTTTCGTCATACCAGATACTATATATTGTAATCGAGTATACATAAAGCCTTCGCCTAAGAAGATCACTTGTCCCCTCTACTTTTAATTGGCACATATACATATATATATCTTAAAGTTACAACCGATTCTCACCCATAACCATCTGAACAAGAGTATAACATTGGGCATTGCCTACATCAATATGAATAAAATCCTATATAGGCTTATCCATCTTTAGTACTCAAATGAAGGAAATGAACATATTGTTTTAAGACTACTCACATCCAATGGTAAAAAGTGACATTGGTCCTCGGCATAGTGAGGACCTACCCCCATTGGAGATGAGTGTCAGTGTCTGTAGTATGTTTTAAATAGCTAGTTCTATTCATGTGATACTTGACATATACATAGTATGGTGAGGGATCCATGTTTATTATGGTTATGTTGGTTTAACTAGCTTGGAAGGTCAATGTAGCCTTCCACGTTTCCCAGGTGTATGCCAGTTAACTCTGACAAAAGTATTTAAGTAGATATATTAACGGTTTGTAATTGAGCTTAAAGTTGAAAATTTAAGCTCGCTAAGTTTGAAGAACAGGGATTACACATTCATCAAAAATTGAAAAAAATAATTGAGCGCCTTGCTTGGCTTAATTTAGCTAGCAGCTGCATCATCTACTTAAGCTATCAGATTGTTAAAGGGCCAAGTTTGATGCCAATTTAGGCTTATATTAATGGCTTTTAGTTGAAAGCCCACACCTATTAAGAAATAAAATTTGAAAGAATCCAACCGCAAATCTTCCAATGCCCAATTGGATAAAGCCAAGCGAAGCAACTATGTGCATCACCTTTTTTGAACCTTTCGAGTTGCTTGGATGATGCACAAGCAGGTGCACTCACCTACTTGATCAATTAGTGGCTAAAAAATAGACCCTAAAAAACGAGTTCTAGAGGATATTTTTTGTTTTCAATAAAGCTCTCTATAATCTAAATCCAATATAGCAAAACTCTCACTCAACCCATTTTAACAATTAAAATAAAATTTAACTCCAGCTCCAGCTCTCTCTCTCCTCTCTCTCTCTCTCTCTCTTTTCTCTCAGGATTAAAACAGCAACCTTAAAATTTCTATGGTCTTTAAGAACCCTTATATAATCTTCAAACAAAGTAAGTGAAAACAATGAATGTAGCTTAATTATCCAATGGTTATTAGGCAACATGTATCCATACTCTAACATACCACAATAGGTAGAATATTTCCGCATCTACTGCTCCTTGTTTTAAATACCTTTCTTTGTTCTTTGGTTCACATGTGAAGGGAAGTTTGAAGTTCTAAAAGAATTCAGTTCTAATGCAGAATTTTGGCAGAAATTGAGGTAAGGTGACTGCTCCATTTATCGTCTTACTTAGTTATGAAGTTTTATTTGAGGACTAGTTGGTGGGTTTTCATGAAGATCTCAAGGGGGTGGTGAGTTCAATACTTGGTTGTATGATAAAGAGATTTGGGGGCGTTCTATATAATTAACTTACGGTTGTAGTCAGCTTTTTTTTTTTTTTTTTTGGAAAAGGATTATATGTTGTGTATTAACAGCGAACGAGGGTGTGGTGACACCCATTATATAGAGGCGGCTGTATGGTCTCATTAATCATTCAAAGTTACCTACTATTTTACAACGCTCACAGTGTGATAGCTGTCTAATTGTAGGGTTAGCCATGACTTAAATTGTAGATTAAAATCAAAAAGGGAGCTAATCGTGATATTATATCAGTCCGAGGAGAAGGTATGTAAGGCTATTCTATTCTATTCATTCCCTTTGTCCATGAAATCTGACACCTGGAATTAATATCATGAAGTGAATCTCATAAGTTTCTATTCCTATCCTAGAACAGGAAACATAGTGCAGAGTACTATCCCCAATAGCAAACAATATTTCCCCCTCACCGTCGGCATCGAAACACTTCCTTAATCGGTTTACTATTTTATACTTGTGTACTTATCCCTATGTGCTAGTAAGAAATAGTAATTGTAATGCTAGTCGTGAATCCTCCTCTTTGTTGGTTTGATGTCCATCTGGATCATTAATCCCCTTGAAAGTATGTGTTGATGTTACAATAGCTTCTTATGTCATTGTTATTTTCTTGAAATATTATTTTCATGTCTTCTATTACTATCAATACTTCCATATCTCCAAAATGATTATGACCACCAAAATACATCTCAAAAGAGTTATGAACTGATAACACAACTCAAATTTAAAGAATCTAATGAAGAAATTCAATATAATAACAGGTGGCAGCCGAGGGCGAAGCTAGCAGGGGTCGATCCCACTGGTACATAAAGGTGGCAACTCCGGGCTAAAGCCTAGCATGGCCTATCCCTAGTGGTTTCGAGGGAGGCAGGCTCACGCGAAAGCCTGCATGGGCGACATATTGGTATGAGAAGCGTGGTATCTCGAGGGCGAAAACCTACATGGGTTCGATCCCAAGTGGTGAACTATGATGACCGCATCCCATTGCTATACTCCTTTTATGGGTCAACCTCTTCTTTTCTACCACTTGATCAGCTGTCACTTGTATCACATTCCACAAAGATTATAACATACGAAACAGTCAAGAAAATAATGTAACTTACTTGATTGCCACAAGAGTAAGACAATGTTGCTCATCTCTCATAAAATCGATGGCACCATATGTTTTAATGGGGGAGGATGTGACGGCGTGTATAATGTATATCTGTTCTATTCATGAGATATTGACATATACTTAATCGTGTCTGTTAGTATCAGGTTTCTTATATGGTTAGTGTTGGTTTAACGAGCTCGAAGGTGATGTACTGGCTTTTGCCACTTTCAAGCATGTGTATTGGTAATACTCTGGCGGAAAGGTATTTATTAGATATAGTAAGGTGGTATTGAGATTAAAGTTAAAGTTAAGGTGGCTTCAGTTGAAGACCAAGGGTTAACATTCAGAAATGAAATAATATAATTGAGCTGCTTGCGTTGCTTAATTTAAGCTAGCACTATATCACCTACTATAAGCTATAATATAGTTTACAGGGCCAAGTTTATGGAACAGATTTAGGCTTATATTAATGGCTTTTTTCACTTGAAGCCCAACCTTTAAATGACAATAAATTTGGAAAGAAATCCCAGCATCCAAATCTCCCATGCCCCAATAATGGATAAGCCAAACAAAAACAACTAGGTGAATCACCCTTGTTTGACCTTTTTTGAGCTGCCTTGATGTTGCACAAGCAAGTGCATCACTTACTTAAAAATTAGTGGCTAAAAATGACCCAAAAAAAAGGAGGTTCTAGAGGATTTTTTGTGTCCACTAAGCCCATATATATCCAAAATGAGCAGAGTTCGTCCACCCATTTTAACACATAAAAATAAAATTTAACTACTCCAGCTCTCTCTCTCTGCTTTCCTCTCAAGGATTAAACCAACACCTTAATTTTCTATGGTTTTTGAAGAACCCTTCTATCTTTCAAACCAGGTAGTGCAAACTCATGGATTTAGCCATTAATTCTTCTCCCATGAAATGATTAGGTAAAAAACATGTTAATTTAATCTCTAATATAACTACATAGGAAGAATATTTTCCATCAGCTACTTCTCACTTCCTCAGTTATTGAAATACCTTTCTTTCTTTTGTGGTTCAAGTGTGAAGGGAAGCTGAATTTCTAAAATACTTCAAAGTTTCTAAGGAGAATTAACAAAGAAATTGAGTTAAGGTAGTGCTCCATTTTTATCTTCATTATGTATGAGTTTGAGTGAGGATTATGGTGTGCTTTTTCCATGAAGATCTCAGGGGTGGTGGAGTTCAATACTTGGTTGTATGATAAAGAATATTTGCGGGCTGTTCTATGTATATTACTGTTGGCGCAGCTTGGTTGATCTTGGGAAAAGGATGTTAATGATGTGATGACAAGAATGAGGTGTGGTGACCACATTATATTAAGGGCCGTATGGCTCATTATCATTCAAAGTTAGCTATTGTTTTACAACGCATCATAGTGTGGATAGCTGCTAATTTAGTTACCATTAGACTTCAATTGTAGATTAAACCAAAAGGGGAGGCTGATTGTGATGTAATATCAGTCCGAGGATAAGTATGTAAGGGCTAATTCCTATGTATATATCCCTTTTTCATGACATCTGACCCTGCAATTAATATCAATGAAGTGAATCTCCTAACATTCTATTCTAGAACAGGAACTATGTCAGGTACTATCCCCAATTAGCTAACAATATTTCCCCATCACCGTAGTGCATAGAACTACTTCATTATCTGTTCACTATTTTATACTTGTGTAATTATCCCCCATGTGCTGGTATAGAAATAGTAATTGTAAAAGCTAGTATGTGAATCCTCCTCTTTGTTGTTTGAAGTCAATTGTGTCATTAATCCGTTAAAGTAATGTGTTGTTGTTACATAGCTTCTTATGTCATTGTTATTTTCTTGAAATAATATTTTCATGTTTTTTTCAATTACTAGTCAATACTTCCATATCTCCTAAATGATTATGACCACCAAAGTAACATCTCAAAAGAGTTATGAACTGATAAACACATCGCAAATATTAAATAATTTAAGTGAGAAATCAATAATAATACAGGTTCCAAAAGCCTAGGGGCGAAGGCCTATCATGGGTCTCCACTGGTCATTAAAGGGCATCTACGGGGCTAAAGCCTAGCATGGGCCGATCCCTATTGGTATCGAAGGGAGGCAGCTCAGGGAGAAAGCCTAGCATGGGAGGATACCTATTGGTATAGAAGCGTGGTAGCTCAAGGGCGAAAGCCTAGCATGGGTCGATCCCAAGTGGTGTAATTATGAGGACCGCATCCCAGGGTTAATACGCCTAGTATGGGTCAACCTCTTCTACCACTGATCAGCTGGTCACTTGTATCACATGCCCTACAAAGATTATAACATACAGAAAAGTAAAGAAAAGAATGTAACTTACTTGATCCCACAAGAGTAAGACAAGGTGCTCATCTCTCCTAATCTATGCACTCATATGTTTTAAGGAGGGAAGGATGTGACGGCCTGTATTATGTATATGCTAGTTCTATTTATGTGATACTTGACATATACTTATAGTGTATGTGAGGGATAATTTTTCTTATATGGTTAGTGTTGGTTTAAACTAGCTTGGAAGGTGATGTAACGCCTTGCACATTTCAACATGTGTATTGCAAGTTAACATTGACGAAAAGTATTTAAGTAGATATAGTAAGGTGGTAATTGAGCTTAAAGTTAAAAGTTATGTGCTAAGTTGAAGAACAAGGGGTTAACATTCAGAAATTGAAATAATATAATTAAGCTGCTTGCTTGGCTTAATTTAAGCTAGCATGTGCATCACCTCCTTAATCTATATAGTTAAAGGGCCAAGTTTGATGGACTAAATTAAGATACTTAATTTAATGGGCTTTGACTTGAAGCTCAAACCTATAAAATGAAAATAAAATTTGAAAGAAATCCCAGCAGCCAAATCTGCCAAGGCCCAATATGGATAAAGCCAACTGAAAGCGACTAGGTGCATCACCTAGTTTGACCTTTTGAGCTGCTTGATGTGCACAAGAAAGTGCATCAATTACTTGATCAATTAGTGGCTAAAAATGGACCCAAAAAAAAGGAGGTTCTAGAGGATATTTTTGTGGTCAATAGCACTCTATATATATCCAATATGAGCAGATATTGTTCACCCATTTTAACACATAAAAATAAAATTTAACTCCATCTCTCTCTCTCTTTTCTCTCAAGGATTAATATTCATGGATTTAGCTTAATTCTCCCATGGATGATTAGGAAAACATGTTATTTATGCTCTAATATAACTACATAGGCAGAATATTTCTAGCAGCTACTGCTCACTTCCTTAGTTATTAAAATATGTTTCTTTCTTCTGTGGTTCAAGTGTGAAGGGAAGCTGAAGTTCTAAAAAGATTCAAGTTATAAGGAGAAGTTGCAGAAATCGAGTTAAGGTGACTGCTCTATTTTTGTCTTCCTTATGTATGAGTTTGAGTGAGGAATTAGTGGTGTGCTTTCATGAATAACTCAGGGGGGTGGTGAGTTCAATACTTGGTTGTATGATAAAGAATATTTGGGGCTGTTCTATGTATATTACTGTTGGCGCAACTTGGTTGATCTTGGGAAAAGGATGTATAATATATGTGATTGACAGAGAATGAGGGTGTGGTGATACACATTATATTGAGGGCTGTATGGGCTCATTATCAGCCAAAGTTAGCTACTGTTTTACAAGGCTCATGATGTTATAACTGCTAATTTTAGTTTACCATAACTTAAATTGTAGATTAAAACCAAAAAGGGGAGACTGAATCGTGATAGTATATCAGTCCGAGGATAAGGTATGTAAGGCTATTCGATTCTATATCCCTTATGCATGAAATGTAAGGCTATTCGATTCTATATCCCTTATGCATGAAATGTAAGGCTATTCGATTCTATATGCTTTTGGCATGAAATCTGACACCTGTTAACTCTTTATACTTGTGCAATTATCCCCCATGTGCTGATATAGAAATGGTAATTACAAAAGCAAGTTTGTGAATCCTCCTCTTTGTTGTCTGAAGTCAATTGTG
The DNA here is from genome assembly GCA_027704765.1 of Solanum habrochaites. Lineage (NCBI taxonomy): Eukaryota > Viridiplantae > Streptophyta > Magnoliopsida > Solanales > Solanaceae > Solanum > Solanum habrochaites. The sequence continues at coordinate 39,883 of JAKWJA010001462.1, read as the reverse complement.
TCATTAATCTCTTAAAGTAATGTGTTGATGTTACATAACTCCTTATGTCACTTTTATTTTCTTGCAGTATTATTTTCATGTCTTCTATTACTGGTCCGTACTTTCATATCTCCAAAATGATTATGACCACTAAAATAACATCTCAAAAGAGTTATGAACTGATAAACAAAAATCTCAAAGATTAAAGAATCTAAGTGAAGAAATCTATTTAATTACGGGTTGCGGCTTAGGGGCGAAAGCCTAGCATGGGTCGATCCCAACTTGTACATAAGGTCGGCAACTCAGGGGCGAAAGCATAGCATGGGTCGATCCCTATTGGTATAGAAGGGTGGCAGCTCTTCTACCACTGATCAGCTGGTCACTTGTATCACATGTCCTAGAAAGATTTCGACATACAAAAAGTAAAGAAAATAATGTAACTTACTTGTTCCCACAAGAGTAAGCAAAGGTGGTCTTCTCTCCTAATCTATGCACTCATTCATATGTTGCTATTTGATTTCATTTGAGCTCTCGTATTACATATGCTATTGCCTTACATATTCAGTACATTTTTAGTACTGACGTCCCTTGTGGGGGACGCTGCATTTCATGCTGCAGGCATAGGTACTCTAGCTAGTAGACCTCCTCAGTAGGAGCACACGAAACTCTGTTACTTGTGGGAGAGCTCCAAGTTGATTATGATCTTTATTGAGTCTTTGGTAAATTCATTTTGGTATTGTATCGTAGTTAAGGGAAAGGCGAGGTCTGTCCCGACCTACTCTAGTCTTCTATCTTTTAGAGGCTTTGTATACGTATGTACATGGTTCAATTGTGTCTTAAGGAGTTGTGGCCTCAACGACCAAGTCTTGTATATAACTTTTGAACCTAGTTATGTTGTTTCGTATCGCTGCATCCTAGGTGAACTTGCCACAATTGTTATAGTTATATGCACAGTAAGAACAGGTTATAGGTTGGGTCTCTCACGCCTTTTGGGCATGGAGTGCCTGTCTATCTTACTGGGTATTGAGGCGTGACAAAAAGTGTTATCAGAGCAGGTCATCCTAGGGAGTCTACAAAGCCGTGTCTGTGTAGAGTCTTGCTTATGGATGTTCTGTGCACCACATCTTTAAACAGGAGGCTACGGACATGTAGAAGTTGTCTCATTTCTTTCATTTCTTAGATCGTACGACAGAACCAGTGTTGTAGGTGAATCATATCTAATTTCTCAATTGTTTTATCATAGCAAAAAAGATGTCGGTTACGAGAAGGATTAAATGTTCTGGTAAACGAGTAGATGTGGTTGCCCAAAGAAAAAGGGGACCACCAACACCGCCTGACCAAGTATTGCTGTTCAAACGTGGTGTGCGCAAATGAGCTCGCTATCATAGCCTTCCCCGACGCCCTCCATCTACCTGAAAACTCCAAGGAGGAAGCATGAACCTCAGGTGAGACCCTTTATCCTATGCTACTGCACAGATTTTGACAAATGCAGTCAAATTATTGACTCGTATAGTTGCTGGTTAAGGCTAAAGGCAAGAAGGTCCAGTTGCAGGTACTAGTGGTGTAGATAGATCAGCTGGAACACGGATACGTGATTTTCTTAACTTTGACCCTCCGTCATTACCGGGTCAGACCCTAATGAAGATCCGCAATACCTTATAGATCAAATCAAACGCACTTTGAATATTATGCATCTAAGTGGTAAAGAAGAACTTGAGCTAGCTGCATATTGATTAAAGGGTGTGGCAATATTGTGGTATGAAGCTTGGAAGCAATCTAGAGGAACAAATTCACCTTCATCTATGTGGAAAGAGTTCAAAAAGGCAATCCTTGATCATATCTGGCCATGTAGAGTCTGAATAAGCCCGTGCGGATCAGTTCTAAATCCTCCCCACCAAGGGAATCTGAGTGTTAGAGAGTATATGTCTCTCAATTTAGATCTCCTTTGTCCAGGTATGCTCCTACATTAGTAGTACATGGAGATAGAGTTATTATCGACTTTGTGTAATTATTTAATTCATATCTGGTTAGAGACTATATAATTTGTTTCAATTAATAAAGATAGGGGATATAGCAAAAGGATGCAGTCTTTTGCGCAAAAGTTAGGAGGATCAAAGGCAAAGAAGTAAGGACTCAAGAGATCGCCACAGGGCCATTTTCCCTTCGAAGAGGGACAGATCCATGGGGCAATTCTACTAAGTACATATTCCTTTCTCGCCCTCTCCTTCGCATTCCTCCCTTCCCGCAAGGTGGAGTTTAGGCCGCTTTTGGTTCTCTTGTAGGCCCAGTTCCGCCACCTAGTGTTACGTTCATCTTTTTCTACTTCTAGACTAGTTCTCTACCGACGGCTTGCCACTGGTTTAGGGGCAATGAATTTTGGGATGCCCTTTTGTTGTGGCATCTTGTTTCGTGCACCCGTTCATTGCGCGCCTTCTCCTTCTCTTCCATTCTCTTCTTGTTTTTTTTCCCTGTTCTCTATCGCTTCGCTCCGCCTCGGGGGATCTCGTTTCTACAAGAATTGAAGTCCACGCTCACAAATCGCAGTCATCAAGAGCAGGGAAGTACGAGCCAATCAAGCCCTCCACGACAGCCTTTTAATACAGTGTAGGGGAAATCATCTAGGTTCATTCATGTTTGGACAGGATTTTGGTTTTTGTTGTGGGCACCTAGGGTATATGATTAAAACTGCCCTCATAGGAGCGGTGGCGTTGTGCACAACCACTATATCACTTGTTGTGCACCTCATCAACCCCTTATCTTTAGTAGGGTTACTACATTTGCCTAACCGTCGTGTATAGGAGCTAGTGTAGCACTAGTTCTAGTGAGGTAGAATAGCACAACAATACACTAAGGATGATCGACAAAATTCATGAAGCCTCGCCGATGTGGTTTACAGGTACATTGTCCATCTTTCCCCTATTGTAGTATATGCATTAATTGATCCTGGTTCTAACACTATCATATTTACACCATTGATTACTGGAACGTTCAAAATAACACCAGAATTATTAGTGAGCCATTTGAAGTATCTTACAACAACCCACCGATTGGTGAGTTTTATTTAGCTAGAAGGGTTTATCGTATTGTATTTAAACTATTTGGTGGTCGCGATACATTGATACACATGGATATTTTTGAATGTTATAATGTTTATAGATTGGTTATCTTCTTGTTATTCCAGTATATTTTCGGAGGCTAAAACATAGTGGGCATTTCAAGTTTCCAAGAAGGTAGTCCTGCGAGGATACGGTATATGGGGAACCCGAGGTTAATTTATTTCTTATCTTGAGGCCAAGAGATGATGTCGCAAAGGATACATATGTCCATATCGGGTAGTAGGTGAAAAAGGTAGATGGCGGAGCCACCAACCCTTCAATCCATTCCGGTGGTGTAAATGAATTTCCAGATGTTTTTCCCAAGATCTTCCCGGTTTGCCTCCATACACGAGAAGTAGAGGTTTGGTATTGATGTGCTTCTAGATCTCAACCTATCTCAATTCCCATATAAATGGCTACGGAAGAATTACGAGAGTTAAAGGATACCAACTAAAAGATTATTAAAAAAGGTTCATAAGGCCTAGTAATGTCCCCATGGTGAGCACAGTTTTAAACTTGTACCAAAAGATGTGCTCGTTAAGAATGTGTATCGACTACTGGCAGTTAGAATAAGTAACAATTAAACAACAAATATCCCCTCCTTAGAATTGATGAATTTGTTGTTATCAATTACAAGGTGCAGGTTGTTTTTCCAAAGATCGAACCCCCCCCTGATGTAGGTTTATCACCATGAGGGTCAAGGAACAAAGATATAGCCAAGAAGTTTCCAAACAACGGTACTGGTCATTTTGAGTTCTCTAGTCCACTGCATTCTACGTTTTGCCGTTGTGCTGGAATGGGTGCGCCACACAGGCCAGCTGTTATGGATTTTTTTTTATGAATAGGTGTTCAAACGCCTTTGGTGAAAGATGTGTTTTGAATAGTTTTTAATATATGCTACATTTTGGTGTCTTCAAGAATCGGAAGAGATCATGCTATCCTTGCAGCAGGTTTTTTACAATTCCTGCATGAGCGTGAAATTGTATGCGAAGTTCTCTAATATGAGTTCTGGTTTAAATAGGTTAGGCTTCTATTCAGATTGTAATCCGGAAAGGAAAAGTTGAATAACCAGAAATAGAGCCCGAAAAACTGGCCAAGACTACAACTCTACGGAGATCCGTAGTAAGTTTTCTTGGATTGCAGGTTGTTACAGAAGGTTTTGAGGATTTTTCTTGCAATGGCTGCAAACCCTTAACAAAGCTAACATACAGTGAAACCAGTTTTCAGTGAGCTCGATGATGGTGAAAGAATCTCCATAGCTGAAGAGCAAATTAAACTTCTACACTTGTGTTGGTAATTCTAGAAGGTACAGAAGGCATGGAGTTACGTGATGCTCGTGAGTGGGATTAGGTTTGTGTATGATGTAGCATGGTAAATTTTATAGCTTTGTTTTCAGGCAGCTGCGGCCACATGTTAAAAATATCCAACCCTTGATCTAGAGCTAGCATCAGTAGTGTTTGCCTTTTAATATAGCTGGCCCTCACCATTGTGTATGAGTTCATGTTGACTATCCAACTGATCACAAAAGCTTGAAAATATATCTTTAAGCAAAAAGACTTAACATCTTGAGCAGTGAAGGTGCCTGGCAGCCTATTAAAGATTCTGCCTTGACTCTTATTCATCACCGTAAAGCTAATTTTTAGTCTGATGCTTTAAGCCGTAATAATAATGTCACGAACTTTGGGAAGGATATGGAAAGACAAGGAATGACTAGGGTCTGTCCCAACTATGAACTATGGGCGGTTTCCTTCTTGAATATCTTCAAGACGAAGGGGTTTTATTGTGGCAAAATGCGACATAATGCTCATTAGTAGTGAAGGGAAAGCGAAGCGTACACTGATCCAATTTCTTTATTACAACTAAAGAGAATTGTAACTACATGGTATGAAAAAGTTTTGGAAGGTTAAAGAAATGATGGAGTACTCTGTCGAGGGTGTGGCAAAACAGATGTGTGGGTGCGCTGTCAACCTAATCCACATAGATGAACTAAGAAAGAGATCATGATGGAACACATAATTCAAGATCTCCTGTTCATCCTGTGTCAAACTAAATGTCTCATGATTGGCAAGAAACGTTTGTGGGGGGACATGAGAAGAACATTGCATAATGCGTGGCTCAGTGTCAAATTATCAACAAGTCAATATTAGAAAACACAAAAGCGGAGTTACAAGCAACATACATGATAACTTTTTTCCAATTTGGAATTGGGACATTATCACATGGATTTTTGTCACTTGGTTTGCCTCACTCATTCTGGAAGTTTTGGGGGACTTCCATGGGTAAAAGTTGACAGACTACAACGCAGCGTCTTCTCTTTCCAGTGAAGACACTTATCCACAACTGAAGAAGTATTGCACGTTGTCATGTAAGAGATGTTCGACTACATGGTGGCCAATCTTTTATAATAGCTGTAGAGGAGCATCAATTCCACTGCAATTTTTGGAGTCTTTCAAAAGAGTTTGGGACACAAGTGAATTATTAAAGTCTTTTCATCCTCAAATGGATGTCCAGGAAGAGACTTCCAATGTCAGACCCTTGATGATAAATTCTGCGACTTGTATACTTTAGATTTCAAGGGTAGCTGGGATTGATCACCTACACTTAATGAATTTTTGCTTGAACGTACTATTCGAGCATTAAATGAACCTTAGAAGCTTTATAAGGTGTTCGAATTACGTTGGCTCCCCAATTGGCGGTTTGAAATAGATAATCTGAATCTGCCTTGTTTGGGCAGATCTTGTTCATCAAGCTATTGAAAAAGTCGAAGGTTATACAACAGAGGATCAGAAACAGCTCAAATTCGACATAAATCATACCATATAGTAAAATGAGAGGACTAATAATTTTTCTATACGGGGATTGGGTGTTCTTGAAGGTGTCCCAGCCGATCGAAAGGGTAATGAAGTTTGGGTCTTATAAAAAGTGAAATGATTTTAGTCCAACGCTATATAGGGTCATAAAAGTTATCCGAAAATTCGGTCACGTAGCCTATGATTTAGAGCTAATCCCACCACAAGAGCTATTGATCACAGTTCAGCCGGTGTTTCATGTATTAATGCTAGAAAATGCGTAGGTGCCCATCTAGCATTTTATTCCTACTAAACGATGTACAGGAGTTACGGGAGATCTCACTATGAAGAAGTACCCCTTGCTATTCAGGATCGACCGTTTGAAATTTAGAAATAAGAAGTAGCTTCGGTAGTATGCAGTACAATATGTAAAGCGCTGAAACCAACAAGTAGAAAAAGTTTACATGGGAATGGACGACAAATGAATTGAAGTATCCTCACCTCTTCCGTAGTACTAACTTATGGCTTGAACTGTGTTTTTCGGGATGGACCACTTGCTAACATTTAGGACAAAATGACTTAAAATGGGGAAGGGATGTGGAGGGCTAGCCCTGCTATTATGTAATATCCTAGTTCTATTCATGGTAGTAGGACTTGGACATTAGACGTTAATATTTAAGTGGGGATCATGTTTTCTTCTATTGTTAGGTGTTGGTTCACAAACTAGCTCCAACGGTGATGTAAGCCTTGGCGACGTTATCGATCATGTGCATTGCAATTACTCTGACGTAAAGTTACTTTACGGGTGTAAGTATAGGGTAAGGTGTGTGAATTGTAGCTTAAGTTAAATTTAAAGTGCTACCTTTAAAATGACATTCAAAAATTGAAATACAAAGAATGCGATGCTTGCTTGACTAATTGTAAGCTAGGCAAGCTGGCTGCATCACCTACGTAAGCTTAATAGTAGTTAAAGGGCAAAGTTTGATGGCCTAGATTATGTTAGAGTAATGGGCTGTCCTTGAAGCCCAACCTTATTAAATGAAAATAAATTGTAAAAGAAATCCAGCATCCCAATCTTCCAAGGCGAAATATGGATAAAACCCAATGAAACAAACTAGGGGCATCACCAGATTTGACCATTTGCGCTCTTGAATGTGCACCAGCAGTGTATCACCTACTTGACCAATTAATGGTAAAAATGGACCCCCCAAAAGGAGGTTCAGAGGATATGTTGGTGGTCAATAAAACTCTTATATATATGGCCAACATTGATCAATATCTTCACCTTTTAAGCACGTAAAAATAATTTTAACTCCAACCTCAGATCCTCTCTATTTTCTCGTCAGGAATAAACCGAGCATCCTTAGGTTTTTCAAGGTATGCCTTGAAGAAACCTGATATCCTGCAAACCAGGGCATTGAAAAATCATGATTTAAAGCTTATTAGAAAGCCACTTTTTCATGTCTACTATAACTCATAGGCCAGTAATATTTTCAGCAACTACTGCTGGGCACGAGTCCTTAGTTATTAAAATACATTTCTCTTTTCTTCTTTGGGTATCGAGTGTTAGGGACATCTGAAGTTTTCAAAAATAAAATCAAGTAAATAGAGGGAAGTTTCGAAATGAGGTGAAGACACTGCGCCATTTTTTGGGTCTTCCTTATGTAGAGTGTTGAGTGAGTGATATATATTGTGCTTTCATTCAGAACTGCAAGGGATGTGTGTAGTTTCAATTACTTGTGGTGTGATAAGACTATTTTGGGCTGGCTTCTATGTATAGAATATACAACTAGGGCGTATCTTGGGTCGAAAAATCTGGGGAAAGAGTGTATAATGTCTGCTGATGGATAAGTGAGAATAGGTGTGGTTGATACACATTATGGTGAAGGGTTTAGTGGGTCTCATTGAGCAGTCAAGTTAGCTACTGTTTTAAAAGGCTCAAGGTTTTGATGCTCTGGAATTTAGTTTACTATGACTAATGTAGACAATAAAACTAGGAAGGGTAGGCTTATGTTTTGATAGTATATCAGTCCCGAGGATAACTGTTATGAAGGTTATTCGATTCGATATCCCTTGGGCGTGAAAAATCATATGCCTGCAATGTAATTCAGTGAATGTGAATCTCATAAATCTATTCCTAGAAGAGGAAACATATTGCAATCAAGCGTACTACTCGCAGAATAGCTAATATAATATTTCCCATCTCCGTAATGCATAGAACTAACTTCTTTACCTTGTTCACGATTTTATACTTGTGTAATTATCCCCTTGGCTGGTAATAAAAATGGAATTGCAAAAGCAGTCTACAATCGCTCCTCTTTGTTGTATTGAAAGTCAAGTTGTGTCATTATCGCTTACAGTAATGTAGTTGATGTAACATATCTCTTATATCATTCATTGTTAATTTTCTGAAGTATTATTTTCAGTCTTCTATTACGTAATGTACGTCATATCTTCGCCAAAAATGATAATGACTACCAATGACAGCATGATCAAATCTCAAAAAGATCATGAGACTGATAAACAACAATCTCAAATATTAAAGAATCAAAGTGAAAAAATCTATAGAAATGTACAATGGCAGCCCACGACGAAAGCCTAGCATGGGTCATCCCCACGTGTAAGTAAGCTGGAAGCTCAGGAGCGAAAGAAGCCTAGCATGGGTCTATCCCGTTGGTATAGAAGGTGGCAGCTCAGGGGCGAGAGCCTAGCTGGGGCCGAATCGTGCAATTGTGTAATTCTGAGCCCGCATCGTCTCCAGGGGTATACGCCTAGAATGGGTCATCCTCTTCTACCACTGATTACGTTGGTCACTCTGTTATCACATTGCCTAAAAAAGATTAATAACATCCGCAAAGTAAAGAAAAGAATGTACCTTACTTGATCCACAAGGTAAGCAAAGGTGGTCTTCTCTCCTAAAGATTTATGCCTCATATGTTGCTCTTTTGATTCATTTGAGCTCTCTCATTATGCATATTCTATTGCCCTTACACATTCAGTACATTTTTTGTCGTCTCCGTCGCTGGTGACGCTGCTTTCTGTATGCTGTCAGGGGAAAGAAAGGGTACTGCGTCAACTAGTAGATCCTCGCCTCAGTAGGAGACACGGAAACTCTGCTTACTTCTTGGGGTGATCTCCAAGTTGGAGTCAGAAGCTTTTAATTGAGTCTTTCATAAATTGCATTTTTGGTATTGGTGCGTAGTTAAGGTGTAAGGTAGGCATGGTCGCGACCTATCGGTGGCTCAATCTTCTATTTTTAGAGGCTTTTGTCGACATATAAAAACATGGGTGCAGCTGGGACTTAAGAGTTGTGGGCGAGGGGGGGTCGACGGGCCATTCTTGTAATATAAACTTTGGACCGTACTATGTTGTTTTGTTTGTATCGCTGCAGGAAAGAGGTCGCTATATTGTAACATTGGCCATAATTTTTAATGTATATATGCACAATAAGAACATGTTGCAAAGTTGGTTCTCTTCTCTCGGGCATCGGGTCGTCTGTCGTCTTAGTGGGTTTTTTTTTGAGGCACTGACATGAGAACCAATCCCTCTTTCAAACCTCTTCTCATAGGACTTCAACAAACTAGAACCTAAACTTTGTGTGTTCAGGGAGAAAATGGGTTAGCATATTACTGTACTATATGAGACCATAAGGTGCACACCACTAAACTCATGCTAAATAGGGAACCCTTTCAATACAGTACTGCCGGCCCAATTTACGTTGAAAAAGCCTGTGCCATTTCAGAAATCAATAAATCAATAAAACAATATTCCTTGTACGTGACCAATACCAGGTACATCACAATACCCACCATATCATTCTAAATCAAGCCAACTTTATATCAACGTAATTATTAGTTAAGACCACTCTAACCTCACAAGTCATAACATCAACAAGCTTGATAGAAGAGTTAACTAACATTATAACTGAAGCACAACGCATGACCCTTACTAAGTTATCCCTATGCAATGATGAAGCAATCCCTATAACCTTACTTAATTTAGTAACCTAACAAGAACCATAAACAATGTCCAACTTCACATAACTGTCAGTAAATTACCTAGCACCACCTTAGCGATTAGAGACCTAAGAACATGTTATAAGGTGAAACCACATCATATAGTACATCAACATATAAGAATCAGCATATACATATCTTTACATTTATAGCATATGACATATATATAACAATCCTCCTAACACTTCCCTGGCGATATGGATACTTAGTGCAATAGTAGGTCAAGTCTCATACCGCTAGGCTAGACGGGCTAAAACCCTTAGTCATCTTTGATTAGAGTTTCATTCCTTTCACAGTTCATTTTACGTTTTTGGGCACACTCTTGCCTTAAACCGACATAAGACAATAGGATCTATGTGGAATCGATTTCATGCACCTACACGGCGAATTAAGCGCGGAATACTTGTCAACGTAGTACCAAAACATGAACATAGCATCTATTGTGGGATACATAGCTAGTATTGCTATGAGGGTACCATAGTTAAAGACTAGGAGATATAGTTTTAACCCTCCTTGTTTGCTACAGTGCATATTAAGTCCTCCCAATATTATGATCGTACATTAGTGAGCCCTACCAATTTCCCTAATTGGGGAAGGGAGAACACTCATCACTCTATTCGACGCTTGCAGGGCAAGATTCCCTTTTTGAAATGTCCTTATATGCCTTTATTCATAAGCAAGCTTATGTGGTCATGAGGTTCAAGCCTTATATATCATCATCATGCTCAAAAAAATTTCATGAGTATTTCGCTTCTCATTACAATTCATACGAGGTGCGGTTAACACATTTACGTAATCCCATCATGATAAGGGCACCTTGGTATTTATCACCATCCTTATAAAACCATTTACCTCTTGCTAAAACTCACGAATCCGTGAGTTCAATGATTTACATTCAACATCCGTACCAACCCCTAACAATCTTACATAGGCTAAACGTTCACACAACTCATCATTTTAATCACAAGTAATCATAATTGAAGTAAAGAATGAGATCTAAGACTTACTACCCCCCAATCTCCTTCACAATTCCATCCATCAAAGGTCTTACCATCAACCCTCAATTCAATCCAAACAATGGTTGTATATTTCACATAATGTAAACCAACAAAATAATGACGTTATGTGAATCACTACACAACAATTCATTACTATGTTCATAGCCTAGAATAGAGACTTAGGTCAGTTCTGATCTAAGTCCAATTATTCAAGAAATACATAGTTGGATTACAATATATCAAAATCTACTCATATTTAGCATGATACAACCTAGGATAGGTAATTCACACACTAAGCAAGCAAATTATAATCTATACTATAACATCAATCAAGATCACAACCTAGAGGTTAAGGGGAAAGATTATCTTTCCACAAACTATGTCCTGGCATCAGAATTAGTCTAATGTAACCAGAATAATATTTAATATATCCTTATAACCAAAAAAAATCTTAAACTAGCAATTCACAAGATCAATTGTCGTAATGGCCAAGAACCCCACTTGGAATTTCATACGTTTGACATGCTCAATTTGAAGTGGAGCCCTTATGGGAAAGGATCCCAAAGGTGAAAGGAGATCCAACAATACTAATTGATGAAGTGTGATTTAATAATGTTTATATCCTTGTGAATCCCTAGAACCCTTTCTTGATCACGTTTCAATGGGGTTTTCTTTGGGAGAGAACGAAGGAAGAGCAATTTGTTGTTTGGGGAAATTATGAGGGGTTAGTGAGGTTTTAGGCTTAGGGTAGTTTATATAGCGCTATAACTCATTAATTAACACCACCCCTAATCCCTATTAACCCCCTAACAAACTAACTAATAAATGAATTAAGTACATAGGGCCTGACCTACGATGACCCTAACTGCCGGGTCCCTTATGTCATTTGACTCCATTGTGCCCCTCCATCCTGCACCCCATCGTTGGTGTCAGAGACTGGGTCCAATCGACCATTAGAAAAATTTCTCAGTGTTGTTTGAACGGGCATCGACGCCCGCCGATCCCAATTACCCTTTTTAAACCTGCAACTCATGGTAGCACTGGCCTTTGGTTGCAGCTTTTTTCCACAGTGTAGGGTCCTCCTCAAGGGCCTTGTGTAGTCCCTTGGTGGAGATCGTTACCCATACGTTTTGACTATAAACTAACTCTAATAATAACGGTTAGACACCTTACCATCCAATATTCAATTATTGTTCCAACTCCTTAAAGACTTAGGTCAAATGGCTAGGCATCTAAGCACCGATCTTGAACTAGTTTTTCAGACTTCATGGACGTTCCTGACGTTTTGACATTCTAACACTAATCCTCAAGACTCAATAACCTTATAATTGCCCTTACTTTTACAACAATTAGACTCTCATTTTATTCCTCTAAATTAGGCTTTAGAATTTTGGAGTATTACATGAATCCACCTCTTAGAACATTCTCCTGATGACACTAAAAATTTTTTAAAGCGGAATAGAATCAAGACTAGCACCCAACAACACAACACATCAAAACATGTTATACAATAAAATTTACATATACATGAACTTTTTATCAATGGCAAACTCAAAACATTGTTTCAATAATTAAGAGGTCACATTCATTTCATGCTTATTCCATTATTCCAAGGCTTTCTCAACACAGATAAAGGCGATGCTCCATACAGGTCCATGAGGCCAATATCTAAAATGCACAACACAAACTAAAAGCGTAAAAACAACATTTCAATCTATAGGCATAACTTCACTATAATTCAATTCAACATAATATGTTTGCAAACCTTAACCGAAAATCAAACCACTCAGTTTAATAATATTTTTATTAATAGTCCTACCCCACTTAACCTTGGTTATCACATATATTGAGGGTAACAGTACTTCAATGGCGGCCTCGGTCTCCCTATAGTTGCACCCGCAAACAAGGGTGTATTAGCGTATCTTACACCTTTACGGGAATCCACCTCGTTTTTCTTAAAACTCACTTGTCTATTAAGATTTGAATCGTACCTCTTCATAAAAGAGGTCTGTTGAACCTTAGAGACATCAATAGGAAGAATGGACTCTGATTGCACTGAATACACTCTTAGCATAAAACATGGAACCACAGATAACCAGAGTCATCACTAGGTACCTCAACTCGTATTCAACGTTTAATCCTCACCACCCCTTTCATAGGCAAAAACTTTTAGATACACTTTTAGCACCTTCTTCAAATTCTAATATCCTTCCTCCTTGCTGGCCATAGATACTTTTGACGGCGATAGGACTGTTTTCAAGTGATTCCTTATAATATGAACTTCTCCAAAGTCCTTTAAATCAAATCGGGATCAAAAGTGAAGTATCGTGACTTCGAACCTTCCATCTGGAGATATATAGCTCCTCATCAAGGCTTTATAAGGAGCCCTAAGATTACATAGAAATGTAACTTTTGTTGTTAATGCAAACTCAACCAATGAACAAGTGTCTAATAACAAATTCCATTGATTCAATAATAACAAACTCTCTACTCAATACTTAAGGGTTTTGAACTTTACACTTCACTGGACCATTCCGATTTGAGGATGAAAAGTCGGTGCTTAACTTCACCTTGGTAACAAGCACTATTGGAACTGAACCTGCTAGAACCTATATGAAATGTGCACCCACATCCGATACGATGGATAACAAAATACTATGGCAAACAACACAATTATTTATGAAGATCCCTTTGCATAAAAACCCTCCACCCAATACGGGTTAGACTTGACGGGATAAATGAGCGGTACACATGTCCACGCCTCAATCCCATTAAGACAGACAAGCACCCGAATGCCCTAAGGGCCCAAGAGAACCAACCTGAAAATATTTCCTTACTTATGCATTAACTATAACAATCGGAACAGTTTAAAAAAGGAGGCAGCGATAAAAACCAAGCATAAGTAGACCCAAAAAGTTTAATACAATACTTGGCGTTGAGGCTCACAACTCCATTAATACCCAACTGAACTATGTAAATACGTCACAAAGCCTAAAAAATAAAGACCTATACTAGGCCCCGTCCCTCCCCCCCCCCTGGGGGGGCGCCTTACCCTTAACTCTAATACAAAACCAAAATGAAATTTACACGGTACTCAGTAAAGCTCCAGATACCTGGGATCATCAAAAGTATCCTGGGACTGTCGTATCCTCCTACCAGAGGAGTCGTACTACTAGAGTACAATGTGCCTGCAGCATGCAAATAACAAGGCGTCCCCAGCGAGGTGTACCGTAAAAAAAAATATAGCTGAGGATAGTAGGCGAATATAGCAATATATAATATGAGGGCTCAAATGACATCAATGGTATCAACTATGAGTGCAAGATCAGGAGAGAATACCACATTTGCTTACCCTTGTGAGATCATGTAAGTTACATTGTTGTTCTTTACTTGTCTGTCATTATAATATTCTTGTAGGGCATGTGAGACAAGTGACCACTAGCGTATTCCTCTACTACGATACGTGTCTCATAATTACACAATTTAATCGGCCCATTCTAGGCTTTTGCCCATGGAGCTTTCAACCGGCTATCTATAACAATAGGCGCCCATGTGTAGGCTTTCGCCCACTAAGGGCAAATAAGCTGCCACCCTTATATAGGGGCCGAGTGTAGGGATACGATCCCATATGCTAGGCTTTTCTCGCTCCATAGGCTGTCCACCCATTATATATACTTTCTTTCACTTAGATTCTTTATTCTTTGCACACTTGGTTGGTTTATTCATTCATAACTCTTTATCCATTTGTTTCTATGGACTATCGTAACTGACTTTTGACGTCTTATTTTTGGTGGTCCTAACCATTTTGGAGATATGAAAGTACGGACCAATAATGAAGACATGAAAATAATACGTCAAGCAAGGCGATAACAATGGCAATAAGATCTAGTAACATCAACAGATTATTTACGAGTCTACTGACAGAATTTGACTTCAAACAACAACGAAGTAGGAAATCACCAGACTTGCTTTTTGCATATACCAAATTTTAAACAAGTCACAGCGGGAATAATTTCACAAGCATAATAGTGAACATATAATGAAGTAGTTCTATTAACTTTGAGAGGGGAAATATTGGTTAGCTATTTGGAGATAGTACGCTGCCACTATTTTTTTCCTTTGCCTAGGGATATAACTTTATGGAATCATCACCACTCCTTATTATTAATTGCAAGGTATATCAATAGATTCATGCCAAGGGATATAGAATTCGAATAAAACCTTTCTAACTTATCCTCTGCGTATACTATCACTATTCAGCCTCCTCTTTTCTGTTTTAATCTACAATTTTTGTCATGGTAAACTGAAATTAGCACTAATCACCTATCCACAAACAACGTGAGGCCTCTGTAAAACTTAGCTAACTTTGACAGATAATGAACCCATCCCTCCTTTAACAATATGTGTATCACCACACCCTCATTTCTATGTCCACACATACATTAATATCCTTTCCTCTCCGCAAAATCAACCCAAGCTATACCAAAACCTATCACGTAAGAACATGCCCCAATAGTCTTTATCATACCAACCAATTATTGAATTCAGACCACCCTCTGAGTCTTTTTACACACACCCTATTCCTCACCAACTCATCATAAGGAAGACAAAAAATGGCAGTCACCTTACCACACAATTTCAACACTTCTTCCTTATAATTGGAATTCGTTCTAGAACTTTAGTATTCCCGTCACAACCTTAAAGCCAAAAGACCAGCGAAAAAAGTCCTGTTGTTATAACTAAGGAAAGTGATCATAGCAAGGGGGGGATATCTTCTTGTAAATTTTTTGATTTGTAATGTTATACGTGAGCATAAAAACATGTTTGGGGATTGTCTAATCATCCATGCGCCAATTAAACAAAATCCCAAGTGTTTTCAACTTGCCCTTGTTTATGGCATATATGATGGTTTCCGAAGATACCCTAAAAACTCCTCTTTAAAAATCTTGAAGGATAAAGAGAGAGAGCGAGAGAGATATAACTCAATATTATGGGTGTTAAATATGGGGTGATGAGATATCTGCTCATCATATTGAAAATTATACGGAACTTTATTGACCACAAAAATATCCCTCGAACCCTCCTTTTTTGGTCCATTTGTCAGCCACTAATTGTTCTAATTAGGTGACACAGACACCTACTTATATCCATCAAGAAGCTCAAAGGTCAAACTGATGTGATGCACCAAGTTCTTTCACTTGGGCTTTATCTATAGTGGGCCTTTTGCAGATTTTGACTGCTGGGCTTTCTTTGATTTTGTATTTTCTTTTAAAACTCATTTTGGGCAATCAAGTCGAGCCCATTACTAATAATCCTAATATGTTCCATCAAGCTTGGACCTTAAATAACAATATCCATATAGCTTCAAGTAACGGTGATTGCAACTGCGTAGAATTATTTAAAATTCCGTTTTAATGAATAATTACATCATTTTGCTTCAATTTAGAACTTAAACTTTCAACTTTACACTCAACTTCCACCTTACAATCTATATTTATACAATCTCGCGGAGTCAACTTACAGTAAACACCTGCCAACGTGCAATGGCATGATACATCCCTTTCCGGCTAGTTTAAATCATATGAGGAACAAACATGGTCCCTCACCTTATATTTAAGGCCAGCAGTACTCACAAGAATAAACAAGCATATAGACGTATGACGGTCTGTTACAGAGGATTTGGTAAACTATCCACAATCACCCATATGGAGTATATTTATTTGTTTTTCTGTAGTCGGAACTGAGGCAAGACGTCTACCCATAAACACAATACATATTGTGTCCTCCCCTTCAAAGTAGGAAACTTGGATTGCAGAGTAAACCACCCTCGCCTTTGTGTTTCGTCTTAACTTGTCTTAGGCAATTTGAACATTGTGCAACAATTCGTGCTATGTCCCTTCTTTAGGCCCTTCCCCACCAAAATACTTCTACTTAATGTCATATACATCTTTGTATCACCCAGATGAAGGAGTAATTGGGGCCATGAGCTTTCTCTCCAGGACGGGATGTCGATTACCTCAAACCGATCACAGATTTGGGTCCGCGACACACCTTCCTTGAATCCCGCAAGAACACCATCCCCCCAAGAAATGTCTAGATTAGCCTACCCTATCACAGCCTTTTCATTTCAACTCCATAATCATTGATCAGGTTTGGTTGAACTTCACCTCAACAAAAAAAGATGATTCAGATTCTGTGATGAACCATAAAGCACACAATTCAAAAATCGTCCCAAACTACAGCCAGTCTAGCCACACTAATGAAACCTCTTTCACTAGATCTTTCTTGTGGCTTCTTTTACACAATGAGACACCTTACCCTGGTCATATACGACTTACGAGCATAACCGCAACCACATTGGTCCTTGTAGAGGGGTAAATAACACTCATGTCCGTTCTCCTTTTAATAATTGCATCAATGTCAACCACCTTCATTAGTCGGAGATTACTCCTTTTAAGTAAACACATAATTGAAGACACCTTTTTGTAGTGTCGGTATACAAATAGAGGGGGGGGGAAGGACCATCTCATAGGGAGGTACTCAATACAAATACACGCCGCTCCATATGATTCAAGGCAAATCACAGCCATTAACTCATTATGAGTTGGATAGTTCTTCTCATGTCAATTGCACCTTAAGTTGTCTTATGGATAGGCGACTACTTCCATGTTACATAATTACAACAACCCCAGCCACTCGGATGAGCATCACAATACCACAACGAAGCCCCTTTGGTAACCTCCGATATCCTATCACAAGATTTACACTCTTCTTCTTCACATGCCTCCGACCATTCAACTTCATTCTTTTGGGGTCAAAGTAGTAAGGGAGTGCAATGGTCGAAGCACAACCATCCACATACCCTCCTATAATAATCTGCTAGAAAACCCACCAACTTCCTAATTTCGGTTGGAGTCAATGGTCTATGGAAATTTTTCATCACATTCAACCGCCTCATTTTTTCTAGATCAACCTCAACTCCCTCCCTAAGAATGATATCACCAAGAAACGCCACCCACGACCTCAAACAAACTCACACTTGCTATAAGCTTGGAAAATATCATTCTCCTTAAGCACTTATCCACTACCCTTCAAGTGATCCATGATGTATCACTCTCCTGTTTTTGCTATACCTAAGATTGTGTCGTCAATGAGACAATGACAAAGAAATCTAGTAATTTCAAAACACCTATTTATGAGGTTCATAAATTCCTAGCCGGGGCCATTAATGAGAAACAAATAACATACTAAGAACTCAGAGTGACCATATTCTTTGTTCCTAAATCCATTTTTTGGTATATCCTCACCTCTCACCGAAGTTGGTGATACCCCGACTTAAGTATATTTTTCTGGATTTGATCAAAACAAAGTTTGGTCAATCCAAGGGAGAGGATACTTTTTCTTGAATCGTGAACTTTATTGAGTTGGCGATAATCATACATATCCCTAACGGGAACCATCCTTCCTAAACTCCTTCTTCTGTCACAAACAAAATCATAGCACCCAAGGAGAAATACTAGAAAGAATAAAGCCTTTGTCTAGTAAAGTCTTTGAGTCTGGATGCTTCGCTGGCTCTTTCGCTTCGACCGAGGGTCGTTGTCTGGGCGATCCGTGAGTGGAGTGTAATGTGTGACCACACGAGTGGAGTTGGTCATCGCTGTAGCAAAAAGTGCAATACCACCAAAATCAATTTCCCATTTGGATGGATTCCAGGAAGATCATTAAAAAAAGAGACATTCAGAAAAATTCACGTACTACGGGGACTACATAAATGGGGGAGGTCTTTTTCAGAATCTAAATCTTTGACTCTTACAATTGGTGCGATATAGACACCCCTTGAGATCATTTTTATTCTAGCCTGAAGAAAAGATATAATACGACCTCTAGCGAATATAATTCCCGCCCTTCCAATCTAAACGGGTTCATTGGAAATTGAACATTGACAATTCTAAATCGAGCTCTACAATCAATTGAAGCAAAACGATCATGCAACCAATCCATCCCCCAAAATGACATTCCAAAGCGACGATATAAGGTTTTACGAATTAACATGATAACTCTACTGGGCAAACATGATTAGGACATTTATATATACCCTCTTAGGCAACCACCGACACACCTTTACCGTGGTATTTCCCCTGGAAAAGGTTCATTTAGAATATCAGGAAAAATATCACAAACTTTCTAGCTATTAAGGAAGTAGTAAAATATAATGTAGCAACCGGATCAGTAAGCATATACATTAATAGAGAACATTGTAATATAAGGTTCCACCACATCGGGGGACCTCTCGTTCACCCCTAGAGCGAAGTGCCAAGATACCAAAGCGATTTCTTTGGAGGATCCACATTAAAACCACTAGCTTGAGCTTTCACAAACCTTGTCTTGCCCCTTAAAATGGGGGCAAATCCCTAAACTGGTGGATACTCCTTGCCCACACCCAAAGCAATTGTCACGTCCCAATACGTCACTCACTATGTATTCTTGCACATTCCACAAGTTGGCTTCTTGCTTGGTGAGGATAGACCCTCTTCCTTTGAGCGAATTAGGGACCACCATATCATCATGGCCGTGGGAAATTTGAAGGAAATTGATTATAAGACTTGTCTTAAAACATAGGCTTGTCTTGAATTCAATCTATCCTTTTGAAGAACATCATCAACATTGCCCTTGGCATACCTACTCTTTCTCTTAACCCTGTCTATTTCCACTTGGTGAGCATAGAACCATGAAGCGAGAAATGTTCATATTGTAACTGTAGGGCTAACCCGAACGACATTCTCCTTCAATTCATCCGAACAACCCCGTCCACCAAAGAAAGCTCATTTCACCCTTAGGATCGCGGAAACCAAAAAAAAGGAGCATACTTTGACAATTTAGTAAATTTCCAGAGTATTCAGTATACTCAACCTCCTTGAGAAAGGTTGATTCCTCCACTCTGCTTCCCCTTCTCCGCAGGAACGAACCTATCAAAGAAAAAGCCTTCTTGAAAATTTCCCATGTCAGTGGCTCCCTCTTTAAAGGCGATTTTCTCTCCATAGACGTCCACCAGTTTGGGCCACATCTTTGAGTGGTAAGTGGCTAACTCGACCTTTCTACTAATAGGAGATCTCTGTAGATCTCATCAATGAACTCTCTTGGGGGTATTCCTCAACTTTGGACCTATTGTAAGTAGGGAGATTAATCTTGTGAAATCCCTAAATTGGGAGGCCATAGTGCCCAACATAGTGGTTTGCTTGGGGGTACAACCTCCCGGTTAGATTGGGCTTGTCATGGGCTTGTCTTGAGTAGTGACGGATGTGTGCTTGGGTAGTAATGTATGCGACTTTGAGAAAGGCTACCTTATGTCCCATCTGTCAAAGGTTGAGGTGTTGACAGGAGCTTGGTCATCATTAGAAAATTCTGCAAGAAGAGGACTTGATTGCCTTGGGAAACCGCCTTGGCAATCCTCTTCTTCAAGTCTCGAGCGGCTATCTGTTGAGTATTCATTTCCTATAATCACAATAAAAGGATTAGATGCTAAGGGAAAATAAGTCAAGGATCTAGAGGCACGACATTGGATTCCATGAAAGCCGAGAATTTCCTAAGCATCATAAGGTTTCTTTCATAAGTGTGGCACGCTTTTCACAATTAGCATACGAATCTACATTAGGACATGGTTAAGTGAGACATCAAATCTGTAAAAGATATCAACCTAGCTCCGAACAAGTTTTCACCTGGGGGAGCACCCTAGAACCTAATCGGTGTCGGTGGTCATCCCTCATGAGGGACTAGTACTAGAGACTCTGATACATAATTACAGTCATAGGTTAAAATGCGGAAAAATTATACACCTTTCTTATAATCTATATGAGGTTAAAGACATCTCGCATAAATATAATAATATATGCGTTATTGAATATAATAGACCCTTCAATAAGAAGATCACTTAGTCTTCTAACTTTTATTGCACATTTTGGTCAATAGCACATACATGGATGCGATTTAGAGAAAAGCCACATATAGGCTATACAATCACATAACCATCTAAAACAAGAGTATAAACAGTTTTAAAAACCGAATGTCTCAGCTCATAAACCATCTAAACAAGGATATAAACAATTGGGAATCGGCCATACATGAATGCAAAAAAATACACATATAGGCAATAATCTGTAGTACCAACGCAAAATGAAAGGAAATGAACATATTGTCTTAAGAATAATCAACTCAATGCTAGAAAGTGGCATTGTCTCGAAGTAGAGAGGACCTACCCAATTTCGAAGAAGTAGAATCCAACCTTCTTCAAAAATTGTCACAGGCCTTCAAACTATCGAAACTAAAATGTTGGGGGAAAAAGGAAGGGAAATGGGTTAGCACATCACTTATACTAACTAGTTAAGACCATAGGCACACACAACATAACACATGCTAAAAAGAGTGACCTTTCAATAAAGTATGCAAATTTACCTTGAAAAGCCTCATGCACATTTAAAAAAACAATACAATCAATAAGAACATACTCCATTAAGACAAGCACCATGTACTGATCCACAAGACAAACCAATGTTATAGGTGAAACCAAATCAATAGTATCATCAAACATATATGACCTGTATAAATATCATTTGACATTTATAAGGAATATACATACATATATAAGAACACCCCATCCTAAGCCTTCCGTCAAGGGCTAACAGTGCAAATTCGGTAGAGTCTTTCATACCCATACCTAAGGACTAAGATAAACCCCTTAGGTCATCCTAGTAGAGTTTTATTCCTTAGGTTATTTTTCCTTTTATAAAAATCCTGGCCTTAACAGACATATACATACGAAATAATATGGAATTCGGTGTCATGAAACCCTACGACGAAGGAAGGCGAGACTTACTTGCAAGGGTAGTACCACAAAACACGAACATAGCATCTATTGTGGATACAATAGATAGTATTCTCAGGAGGCAAAATAACTTTAAGAATAGCGATTCGATATGTAGGAACCTCCTTTTGCTACAGGCATTATAGTCTCCAATCTCATGAGTACATTAGTGATCATACCTTCCATATTGTGGACGGGGCACCACTCGTCACTCGAGTTCACTGGTGCTTGACTAGATTCATTTGAAATGTCTTTAATGCCTTTGTCACTGTCCCCTTCCCCCCCCCTCCCGCTTATTTTTTTTTTTCCCTTCTTTTTTTTTTTCCCCCCCCTTTCCTTCCCTTTCTCCCTCTTCTTCCCTTTTTTTCCTTTGTTTTTTTCTTTAACCCTAATATCTCAATATATGTCGTAGGGTCTATATTTTTATATAATATCATCATGCGCAATAAAGCATGCCATGAGTATTTCCTTGCACTATAATTCATAAACTGTGGGTAGCACATTTACTTAATCTACATCATGATAATGGCCACCTTTATAACTTTACATCTCAGCGACACTCACATTTTTGTCCATAGTTCAAGGAAATGTCAATCAACATCATGTTACAACACCACTAGCAATCATAACAAGTATACTTCAAACACAACATCAGCACTTTAATCACAAGAATTTTAATTGAAGTAAAGAAAAAGATTCACAAGACTTATCAATTCTTTCACAGTCCATCATCAAGGTATTCCCATCAACTCATCCAATTTTTTTTTTTCAACCTATTTTAATAGTGGGTGTAAATCATCACACAATAGTCCAACCATAATTTTTGTTTTTTTTTTTAATAAGCAATTGTCAAGTGAATCACACACAATAATTCATCACTAGTTTCATAGGTTAGAATTAGAGACTTAGTCAAATTCCCCTTTTGCGTCTTACGTCTACACCTAGGTCAAGTATTCAAGACATACCTTTTTTTTCCTTTACTACCATAATTGGGCATAACTGTAGATCCCATTTTAGTACTCATAAGTTAGCATGTAACAAAATAAGAAAGTAGTTGCAACACCACTACCAAGCAAAATTATATCATAATAACAATTAATTCACGATCTACCACTCCTAGGTTTTAAGGGAAAAAGGTCACTATTTCCACAACCCAACTAGCCCTCATGCACAAAAAGTAGCTATATGACAACTTATACATTTAATCTAATCATTAAACGAAAATTAAATCAGAACAAATAAATTCACAAGATCAATTTCATAGTGGAAGAAAAAGCTACGTGAATTCATACTTTGAAATGAATTTGAAAGAGCCTTGGGGCAAAGAAAGCTCAAAGGTGACGAGAATCTCATACCTCACTAATTGATGAAGTTTGATGGAAAAACTTTATCCTTTGAAGCCTCTAAACCTTCCTTTTCGTGTCTGCAATGGGGGGTTTCTTGGGGGAGAGAATGAGAAAAGACGACCAGAAGGTAATTGAGTAACTCTGGGTATGGGAAAGTATGAGGGTGTAAGCACATTGGTTTTAGGCTTAGGGTTTAGCTTACCATCAGGGACTTACGAACTTAAGTACACCCCTAATCCACTAATTATTACCCCTCATAAATAAATTAACTAAGGTATTGACAATCATGGGCCCTAACATACGAAGACCCTGACTGGCGGGGGTCGGTTTCGACGCCCATTGTGCCCCCTGCATCGAAACCAATTGTTGGTGTCAGAGCACTCGTCCAATTGAACGCGATTAGCCATAGTTTAAGTGTTTCTCGATGGGGCATAGGCCCCACGATCGAAGACACCCTCGCGCCTGCAAAGTGTGGTTGGCACTGCCTTTGCCAGCTTTTGCCAAAGTTAAAGGTCATCTCAAGGGCACTGGTTTTCGGTCCTTGGGATTCGTACCCGACGTTTTATAGTGTTAGAACCTTACCACTAATATCATCATTTTGACTCTTAAATTTTTAGTCTCAAAATAGCTAAGGCCAGCTAGCACCTGTGAACTAGGCTTTCTGAATTGTAATGGACGTTCATTGAGGTTTTGATTTAAACACTTCCTAAAGGACTCAAATACCTTATAACTGACATCAGTAATATAGGTAAAAACTATTATGACATTATGTTAGGATATAATATAGGCTTTAGACTTTTCACAACCGTATTACAGTCGCCACAATAGACCTATGAAATTATCTTGTGACACCGACCCAGAATCAACATAAAGAAAGAAATCTAAGTCTATTACAATACTTTCAATAAAAAAATTAATAAACTAAACATAATGATGTCTATGATGACATAACCCCAATTGCATTGAGTGAATACTATCCAATTCCACTTCAGGACCCTCAAATTCTAACTACACCTTTAGAGATAAGATAAACTTATGCGAAGTTACTTTTATAGTTTAGATGGCACTAAGGATGGTTGTGTAACGGCAAATTTTATAAAATCATGCCAAAAGGGACATTGTATTAATATAAAAAACATTGCTCTTTTGTAGAATAAAACTTCATAAACACAAGTATAAGAGTCACTAAAAGTCCAACTAAGCAATATAGTCACATTCATAGTATAATTTAAGATAGCTACTCAAACAAAATAACATGGGTAACCCTCCCCATCTACAAAGGTTGTTCTAAGCTACTTTTGGAGACAGATTATGAAGTGACCGCCCATTACAATTCTTCACACACACAAAGGGAATCATTAGAGTTACCTCGAGATAGATTATTTCCTAATTTCCTCAATATAATCCTACCTAGAATACGAATGACAACCCTAAGACAGAAGATACGCTATACATCCTTTTCAAGCGTACCTAAGCAATCTTAAAGCTACTCAAGATAAGTCCCTTTTCATTACAATAAAACATTAAACCTAAGTAATTAGGTTCATTAAACGCATTAAGTAAACATCAACCTCTTATAGGACATGCACATAATGTCCTGGAGAAGACCCAGGAACTACATATCTTACATCTTCAAAGCCTAATCGTACCAATGTCTAGGTAGCATCCATTCCCATAACTACCCTTCCGTAGAACTATTCCCACCCACTAGGCAGTTATCCACACAAATGAGAATATGGCACCCATAATGACATTAGACATACTAGGCTAGGCATGGAATTTCAAAGCCTTCCCTACTACGTGAAGGGTGTTTTTACTTTCCAATTGGTAGTGAGAACTAGCCCACCAATACTCATGTAGGGCACTATGGTTTTAGGGAATATCTGAGGGGCGGTTTATGTTGTAGTCTAATCTCAATCTAAAGAAAGCTATTACCAAAGCATACTCACTCGATGCTAGCCTTTGTTCTCAAGTTAGTAAGTCAATTCAATCTATGGTGGTATGAAGAACCGGTACTCAGATAGAATGCTAAACCAATATCATATCACACCGTACCAAAGGGGTCACTAGGGCTGCCCACTCAATGGTCAATAATACGGAGCTCACGACTTTCTGAAGGGACTGAGTTCATATCTTCCAAGGATACAAACCATTGTAAAGTCCATCCATGTTAACACAAGACAGGATTGACATTACAACCTTTCAAAATTCAAGATATCATAAACTTGTTTTCTAAAAAAAAGGTTCCACATAAATGACGCAATACCTTAAAATAAATCAAACGCTCATATTCAACTCATTCATATATCATCTCACTGACAAAGGTGTTTTATCTACTAAGTGCAAGGATTCATATTCACATTGTTCATGTATTCAAATAATTTGGACATAGTTACCAAAAAAAGACACACCTACATCATTATGATCACAGGTACATTTATCATATAAAAGCACATAGGAGTCAACTTATTCATTAGTACAAGTCAACCTACATAATCCCTATAGAATTCATCATTCATGTCAACCAGCAAGACTCATTATTAGTCAACTAGGAAGATTCACACTCAAACACCAAGCAACACAGTGAACACATCATATAGCATATCTATGATCACCACTATTCAACTTTAAAGACCACCATGCTAGGACTTCCAATAGATACGATAAAACCCATGTCGTATCCTTCACACTTCAATCACATCTCAAGTTATATACCATATTCATAAAATTAATGCCGACAAGGCCAACATTATTTCTCAATTCAAAAAAATACTGCCGGAGCCACATATTAAAGGTAAGACACTTAAGCAGTACCACCAGTAAGTGGACCATACAACACATCACAATTGAAATAAATCGCCTATACCACACAATATAGAGAAGGTTAGGTCAAATACCACATTCCCATCCACTTTTACACACTCCAATCCATAGACCCAATTTCAACCATAATAAAGGCTTAAACTAGTAATAAGCACCAATTAATCCCAATAATCACAATATCCCAATGACCAAGATACATAAAATATGAAATTGATCATTTTAGGACAAGCTAAATACACATTCAACATGATTCTTTTATACTTAAATAGTATCGAAGTCAAAACTACACTAAGCAATCCAATACAATGAGATCACTGATTCAAAAATCACCCATAATATAGTCAAAATATTGAATAATGATTCTGCAGGGAGTTTTTGAAAATTTATCTAAAATCATCAAATAAAACATAAAAATCCATCTAATTCATGGATTAAAAAGATTCTTATCAAGTAAACCATGGCAATATAAGACTTCTTTTATAAAATCGGTACCAATTTCATCTTTTGAATGAAGATTCTTCTGGAAAATTTCACTTTGAAGATTGGGCTCCTTGACGAATGAGATCAAAGAATGAAAACATACTTAATTCGATGCCAAGCCACGAAACGAAATTGATTATGAGAATTTCTGGTGTGAAATCAATCTCCAGGCTCCAATTTTCACTTCCAGCTTCATTGGTTTTCACAGAGTCTCTTTGTGGTTTGAGTGTTGAGTTTGAATATGAACTTGGAAAGGGGTTTCCTAGGCCTTTATAAACATGAGTAAAATTACCTATAATAATCCAACCCAAAAATATTTTTTAGAACATAGGGGAATTCCTAAAATGACCCAAGACTTGGCCAGACACCAACAGAAAAATCGACAGGGTTGTTCAATCGGCGGTGACTAATTGACGCCTCGTAGACCTCCATCATACAGAACCATCCTTTCTTGTTAGTCGGTGTGGGGGTACGAGAGGATAGGGAGCCTTAATCATCCCCTATACTAAGTGTCATACACATGACCTTAGATGCCGGGCCCGGTTTGGCCCGGGCATCGCCTGACCTACCTGGCCGTTTCGATTGATTGCTATGTTGGTTTTTCTGGATACTGCGTTTGACAATTTTGTTCACATAGTTGGGTCCTCCCTCAAGGACACTTTGATTGGTACTTGGGGAGTTTTGCCTTGAAATTTCAAACTCAACCCATCGCATACAATGGTAGGACACGTAACACATTCCCGATTTAACGCAAAAACGAAAACACATAAACATTGCAAAGGCAAACTAAACATTTACAAGCCCGCATCTACGTCATGGACTCCTTGGATGTTAACCTATCAAACATAGATACCTGCCTCTCAAAACATCATTATTTAAACCATCTTGGGACTTTAAAACCTCATGACACGTGTGAGACTCGATTTCACCTTATTAGTATGTAGTGATGTACAGTATCAACCACTTGGTAAAATTCTTTGTCCTGAATGACTATCCTGCTTATTTAGGCACCTTTCAAGAGACGAAGAAACTCAAGGGACCTTTTTTAATCAGAATATAACAATTTACCACACAATACACTATTATTAGGCGGAACACCTTAATTTCCACATACCAAGAGTCTCAAATAAAACAAAACAAGAACATCGAAACTATTCTACAAATGATCATGAATAAGACTCACATTGTTATTATATCGGAGGAACCCGGAATCCTCTCCACTACATTATCATGCATATAAATACAATTCAACAATTATAAGCCATTTAAATGAAAAAACAATTAGTCTAAATTTCACTAGTTCTTACAGTGAACACCAAATCTACAGTAAAATGCTTAAAATGTCAATAATACAAAGTCTAAGAAAATTTATGATAGGAAGCATGGCAAAAATGAAAGACAACAAACCAATATAAAACTGAGTTTTAAACCATAAACATAAATTCATGAAATACACAATGCCAAGGAATCAATGAATATTCAATTTTCAACTGATCTCTTCCTTCAATAATGGCACCATGCAACTGCTAGTATGACATTCTATCTCTCAAGTTGAATAGAATAGGAGAGATAGAGACATAAATCACAACTCCATACTCACCATTTACCTCCACTTACAAAACATTACTACACAAGAGATAAAACATAAACTTAACGGCATCATCATCCCAATTTGTTCCCTTGCTCGGGAGAGGCATAGAAGTGATTCTTATTGGAAGCACCAACTATCCGGACACATTTGGAGGACCTTCCCTTTTTTTTTCTTGGTAGTCTATTCCTCTTGCTGCAATAGTAGGAAAATCCCTCACCTTATGACCATCCCTACCATAACCATAGAAACTACTGGTACCAAGTAGATACTTCCAAATGCTTCTTCCCACAAGTAGTACAAGTAGTCTTAACACCTTGAGAATTACTACCACCTTCAAACTTGACCTTAGGAGCACTAGGTCCATCATGGTTTGGAGCCCTCTTCTTAAACCTAGGTTGATTTTGCTCATCGGATCTGCGCCTCTTCAAATTCCTTGATATCCTACTAAGTTTGGACTCCTCAATGAATTGTGCCTACACCATAAGTCTAGTCAAGTTCATGTCATTATGGAGCATGGTCATACGGAACTCTTCTTTCACAAGGTCGTCAACAACGGTCACAAACCTACTCATCTCTTCTATAGGTCTTGACAACAAGGATTGATCATACCTAGACAACAAGGTGAACTTCAAAGAATATTCTTCCACACTCATGTTCCCTTGCCTAAGGTTAATGAACTCCTCAATCTTCACCTCCCTCCTTGCACGAGGAAAGTACTTCCATAAGAAAACCTCCTTAAAATCCTCCAACTCTATAGGACCAAACTCAACCGTCCCATTATCTTTCAATTGGGTATACCACAATTGAGAAAGATCCCTTAATTTGTATGAAGTCAACTTTGCCTTCTGTCTAGAAGTAACATGGCGTACTTGACCTCTAAAAGGTCTTATACTATCTCATAGTTATCATTCATTGCATTGTCATAGGACTCTAAGTCTCTTGTCATCCTAGACTAGACATCATTAGAGTATAATAGGGACCCGACCCTTTCAACATAAATCATTAACTAAACTATTACATAACTTTACACAAACCATGACATAGGAAATTCTTGAACTTAAGAATTTTTTTTCTTGAGCTTGGGAATTACATATCAAGCTCTTCACCGTAGAGACATCCTTTAAAAGGTAATTCCATAACATACACTTTTTGTAAAAAGGTAAAGACAAATCGTACTAGTACAATAATGCACTAAGTATGGCAATCATGCAAAAACATGCACTAAAAAGGACATTTCACTTCGAAACAATTGCATTCATGCATTTTGTGAAAATTCATAAAAACCTCTTATATAATAGCATCAAACAATTGACATTACTTGTTTTGGCATATACAATAGTCAACAAATCACATAAAATCACACATTGCATTTAGGCAAATTTAGTGAACCACTTCTTCAATTAAATTCCTTCCCTTTACAATAAACACCTTTTTCCTTTATAGTGAGCCCTGTTATTCATTAACTCTATCTTCCAAGTAACCCTTTATACTAGATGCAATGTATAAATAATGTTCCATGACACTATCCACATCAGGCATCACCTTAGGCACAAGGTAAATCATTATACAACTTCATTACACAAACATGCATCATAGACCATTTAGTTATAAAACAAGAATCCACTTCACATTTGACCCCACATCTTTATGGACCAAATAAAGAACTCATCACAAGACCACATAAAACATACTTATACATCTCATCTAAGCCTAAGAATGCAACTACATGTGAAGTCCCATAACACTCACACATACTAAGTAAACCTCAAAGAGTACTACAAGGCCTACCATTTTACTTTATACCTCCATAAGATAAGTATATACAAATTCATAAATGCAAAGCATACCTTCATACGTGTTCAATAAGACCCACATTATGCGTAGAAGGTAAGACCACATCATAAGAATTCATACCATGCATAACATTCAGCAACAAGTAGAAACACTACTATGTCAGGCATAAAGAACATAAACATAGTCATATACATTAGAACACTTCCTAGAATCCCTTGAAGAGTTAATTGTGCAATTCATAGGTAAAATCTCATAATTCTCCCACACTAAGCAAGTTTCTCTTGGTTATCCTAGTTAGGACCCATTAGTTACTTCATTGTTCATTTAACCTTTTGAGGAAAACATAACCTTAACCAACACTAACACCATGGGTGCTAACATTTTGTTACGATTTGGTGTTGTACAACCTAAAACATAGGGAAGGTGCTCTACCTTCCAACGCAGAATACTAATAACATGCTCGCATATTAGGTGGACTATCCTCTGCTAGATCTATGGGGCTACATAGTTTATGAACTTGGGATAGCATATACGGAAAATCACTCTATGCCCTTTGGGCCTTGAGCTAACAACCTCAAGAGGACTATGGTACCAAATGCCCACATTGAACGGGACACCGATCAGTTCTTCACTCGTGGTCAAGATAATTCCCCTTATTGAAAAGCATTATTAGGTATTACTTTATAAAAGGTATGCTTTAGGAGATTGAATCTCCATATGCTTAGTTCATAGGTCTTAGATGAGAGTTTCATTCAACCTAAATCATGTGAGAAAATCTTTCACTGGACATATCATATTCAAGCACCGATCTAGTTTAGGGATACAATTGAGACACTTCCAAGGCCCTCGATTTACTAGATCATTCATAATGCATTAATAAACAATGTTTCATGTGGTGTCTACATACATGTGAGAAAAATTGTCACATAAATATTCTTAGGGACCACAAACGTCATAAATTCATTCATCAGATAAGTTTAAGAAGTGTAACTTATAAAAAACCTTTCAGGATACTATACAAACACACTGAGAAAACTATGCATATTTATACATACTCATGCATTCATACTCATGTCCATAGGATAAACCAAACTTAGGAACTATTCCCAAGGCACAATGTGCAATGCATAGTTATGTCCCATACCCTTTGTCAATACTCGTACCACCTATCCAGTTCATTCCTAATAAGGGACACATTAAATTACCCAGGACATTACTCTACATGCCATAGTGGTAGAAATTAGTGCACATAAGAATATCTTTTTTATTGGACTCCAGGAACCTATTTACACTTGTACGCATGATAAGTGTTTGTAAGTCTGTATACATTGGTTAAACCATGACTCCACATAATGTCTATCATTATTACATTAAGGCATAATCCACCCTCATTAAGACCATAAGCATAGACCACAGATCATATACTAGCATAGGAGATAAAACAACTTTCACATTACATTCAAGGACTCCTAACTTTAGCCTCATAAACCAATTCTATATAGGGGTGGCATAGGTAGGGATTCCTTCTTAATCAGGATTTCATGAACATTCTTACATCATCAACGGCAACACCTAAACATTACCCTAACAAGACATCAAAATCCTCATAAATTAGTAAACAACCTAGATCATAACTAGAACGGAAGGTTAGGCATGCTACACCACATGGGATGATCTCATCACCCACACATCATAACACAATTGCCTTCAAAGCCATGAATAACACACAATACATTCAAAATAAGGTAAATACCGCCACATAGTGCATTCAAGGTCAGTCCATCTAGAAATTCTATAGAAAAGTAGAGAATAGAGCAATATTACCAAATCTGCCTTGCTTGCGTGTCAATAATCAATAACACATAATTCATCAATAATACAAATATAGTGCAGTAGGTAAAGTATCATTGATAGATGAAAACGCCATGCTTCAATTACTATAGGATTCAAGCTCACTTTATTTAAATTATCTTCTAAATTATAGAAGATAGAAAGAACAGAGATCAACCTTACCAATATTCACACATTATGCACATTAGACAATTAAACACTTTAATCATCAATTTACATAATAGGAAGTATCTAAATCAATTTATCAAATTGAATCTAATTCCAATAATTCTAGCATCAAGATCACAATATATAAATATAGCTAAATCAGGATTGGAAGGGATTATGGGAGGGGGGACATGGGTTTCATAGAGATTGCGATGAATTCAACATGAAAACAATAGCTAATCATCAATTTGAAATAAGATGCTTTTGAAATCATTTTGAGAAAGAACTCAGGCCTAGATTGAAAGATAGATGTTTGATCGATGAATTTTCATCGAAAAAGCTTTGAAGGAACCCGTTAGAAGAAAGGTTAACTAAGTATGAAAGATCAAATAAACAATAATTAAGACCACCAAATATGATCGACGGAATCCATGCAATCCCAATCCCAAGGTGCTCTTGATCGTCTATCTCCAATGGAGTTTCTCAAGGTTTCTTTTGGAGAGGGATGTATAATTTAATAATGATTGGGTATGGGCTTTTTGATCTTAATAAACCAAATTTATAAACAAAATATCCAAATTAGAACATCGGCATCAGGTTTAGGACGTGGGGTGAAGTTCCCATACCCCTTAATGAACCAGTTGCACCTGTCAGCATTTCCAGGCTGCATCGACACCCACTATAAACGCCCAGTAGACCCAATGATGGGACGTACTAGCAACCGTCGTTTGGGTATGACGGTTATAATTGGAAGCTTTATTAATCCAAGATAAGTCGCGAGGGGAGGCTAGTACTCCAACAATGGGGCGTAGGTGACATGCGACCGTCCTTGTAGGCTCGTAATAGACACTATTACAAGGCAGTCAGTTGTCTAGGCAAAAGTCTTTGGGTACTTAGGACTTTTGCAGGGACTCTTTGATGGTTGTACCGGATTATGTTTCCAACGTAAATACACATCTTATTGAGTTAACGACATTCCATCTTCAATTCCACCCAAAACAAACACAAAAACATCTGTAAACACACACATGCACGTCTCAAAGGCTAACTTCAAATATCACGAAACGTCTTGGCATGAGGACCTCCATATGACTTCAAATTTAGCATGCAGACTATAAACTACCTATTAACATATTTAAAAAACGTTCTGTGTCAAGGGTGAGGCTCTAAGCACCTTATCTTTGAGGGTCTACAATATCCCCCACTTGGAAACATCATCGCGAATAACACTTGGGACATTTCAAACACCTCAGGAATCTATGACCCCAAAGAGCAGCTACAAAAATTATAACATATTCACATAAAGTCAATGCACCACATTACCAAGAACACAACTTCCAAGCCATTTAGCCACTCAATGCAACACAGCAAAGAAAAATCTTATTCACTCAGCTTTAAAAAATGCATTCAAAAAACATAGGCCCTTTGTCATGATCGTTAGGGGAACACCTTCTCCTATATTCTATGGTGTTTATCATTTCATGTCATTAAGCACTGATTTGCAATCAATAACCTTTAAGTCACACATAGGCAAGTTTAACATCACTCAAGAAGCACACAATCAACTCATACTTCAATGCACATAATCTTGAGTCAAGTAGATTAAAAAAGATCTTTATCATATAGACATAGTGCCATGAAGGTCATACTCAACCTTACCATGGTTAGTTATGTTTAAGGAGGAATGTCCTACTCAACACACTTACATGTCTCATGAGTTCACACAGAAGCAATGCACAAAGGTCAATCCATTTTAAATGAGAATTCTCAACTTTTAACCAAAGCATGCTCATATTCCCTTCCTACTGAAGTCAAAATGGTAAGTCACACCACACACATTGCAACAATAGGAAGTCATTTCACATAATTTAAATTTCTATCATGACAAGAGCCTTCATAAGCAAGCATGAATTTGGAAAAATCTTACAAATTATAGGCACACACAAGGACATTGGCTACACATACCTTGACTTTTCAAGAATGAGCCTACACTCATACTTCCCAAACCATAAAATTCATATAAATTTCATGAGACTTATCATTTTTTATTTTAAGGAGACTCAATTTATCATTAATGGTTAGAAAGGCACCACAGATGTGACTTTCAAACACACTTCTACTTGAGGTCATGGAAGTTATGCACAACAAACTAACATTATCAAGATGCACATCAAACATGAGAGATATGAATTTGATTCAAAATCTTTTTTCATGCAATTTAATTCTTCAAACATGCTATACCTTAGTGTTAATAAGACATACATAAACACATGAGAAACATACAAGTCTACGTAATGCAAAGATGTATTCAGAACCAAGCTTCTAGGGACATTGTAATCTCAAGGCTCCTAGTTAGAACATAAAGACATTTAAGGATATCTACCCACCTTATATCTCATCACACATTTCCTCCACTTAGGGTAAATTAAACTCTAGGAAATGAAGGCATTCTAAATTACCATCATAGGGTACATTATCCCCCACTTAGAAGCGTTACTCACATCATGTCCTTGAAGAAAAAGTCAATGAATGAAAGTAAAAAAAACTATAGACACCTCACACAAGAAGTTTTAAAATCATTTGAGCGGCTTAATCCTAATCTCGTTATGAAGGAGTTAATAACTCAACCATCAGCATCCTTCAAGCCGAACACCCAAATGAAACTCATAACAGTCAAGCTAGGTCATACTATTTAACCCAATAGGTTCTCAGCTAGATCATGACTACTAAAGGGTCATGAAAACCTTAGGGGGAAAAATGGAGGGACTTAGCCATAGGGCCTCTTTCTTTCTTTTCCACACTAGGGTAGGTAACTTCTAGGTTTCCCACCCACATCATCACCCATACAAGGTAAGCACCCACTACCGTCACCTCAGGACAAGCCTATAAAAAGGACTCCAATCCTATAAAGAAACTATGAGGCATTACAAATAGAAAGGGCAAACATGAACATTAAACTATACAAAGGCACATGAATCTTTGTATGGTACTAAGCATTTCAACCCTAAGCCAATCATAGATATCATAATGCAAAACCAAAATAGAAATTATTTTTCCAAACAGGAAACTCCATTTAAAAACATAACAATTCTAACATGCTATAAAATATCCGGACACAATCTTCACATACAATCAATTTCAGTAGATCACATCATAGATAGCCATAATTGCGGTCACATCATCAAAGCCATACAAAATTCAGCTTCACAAACACTTACCACCATAAAAACCAATTTAAGCATCAAAACTCACCTGGTTCTCCTCAAGCAAAGAGATCCTTTCTTATCTAATCAATAACATCTTAATGCCACCGGACAAGAAAATATAAGAGATTCTTTATAGAGTTAAAGTCTATGGAACGACATGTGATGCGAATAGTGAAGAAAGGGAAACTCTATCGTCTATAGCCTCGCTAGAGAGTGTCCAAGAATCCACCACCTGAATAAGACCTACATACATGGATATATGGACTTTGGACCCTAATTAAAAACACATGTATAACCTGATGCTCTTATACCACGTTCTGTCACAACAGAGAGCCACCCCTGAAGTACACATGACAACTTGAACTCTCGGTAGTTTCTAAATACATATAGATGTATAGAGATATTAGGTTTAAATTAGGTGCTAAAGACACAGATACGATATATATTATACATAACTAATATATATATATGTATAATATATAATATATATATATTATATATAGAAGAGAGAGAGGAGAGAGACAGAGTGAGAGAGGAGGGGAGGAGAGAAAATACTTCCCTAAAGAAATATTAGGTTTAAATTTAATAAAATAATTCAAATAATGTGGTTAATGTAATTAAATTAGTCATCTAAGATTAAATGTTATTGGGCAAAGGCATAAAAACTTCACACAACTACTCAACTACATGGACGTTTGTTGTGAGAGATAAGAATAAACAGTCTTGGGATATAAAAATAGGCATGAGATAAAATATTATTGTCTTGTTTGGTATAGGCATGAGATAAAATTTTATTGTCTTGTTTGGTTTTCTTGTTTGATTGTCATGTTTGGGATAACTTATTCCACCATTTATACCATAATGATGAGATAAGTTATCTTATATACATGGTGAAATAAGCTATCCGAGGGTAACTAATCCCTGAATAATTAATCATGGGATAACTTGTTACTTGTGAGTGGACACAATTGATGAGCTTCATCTTGATCTCAAATCTTCAAGAATGTCCCATTACAATTCTATTTGTGTTTGGTATTCCCTCCGTCCCAATTTATATGAGTTAGTTTGAAAGTTTTTGGCCAAAAACATCCTTCAACTATACCCCAAACTTAACTTAACCTTAAAGTATATTTTAGAAGAAACATATACCTTTTAATTTATTACCCAAACTTAAACTACATCCTTAAAGTATCATTTTTAGCAGAAATTATCTTCAAGTTTTAAAGTAAACAATTTTTATCCGTTACGGAATTATTAGAAAGTAATCGATTTATATCCACAAAAATTTAGTCGTCCCTTCCTAATTATATCTCAATATGCAAGATATTATTCGTAATTTTCGTATTTGAGTTTTAAGAATTACCAAACCTTTAATTGAACCCTTTTATTCATTTTTCATTGTAATTTAATTATTAAAATTATTTAGTTTAAATATTTTCTTCTCATAAATCTGCTAGCAGAGGTAGTGACATTGGATACGAGACTGGCTGCTATAATGTAGAAGAAACTTCAAATACGAGACAAATCAATATTTTGGTCGTATTGTATAAGATTGACCCAAAGTCTATCATTTATTTGTGAAAAAAGTAAACATAGTAATCTCCAACTTACTTTCATTACGAAAAAGGCAAATCAGTGCACTCACACCTTTCAATCATTTTTAGTTTCGTGAGCAATAGTTGTCTAAGATTATTTTTAAGAATTTCTTGTAGGGAAGTAAGGAAAATTTTCCAACATAACTTTTGTCAATTAGTCACGTTAACTTCTTGTTAAGATCCGTAATTTTTCACAATATCTAAACAAAAAGGATAAAAGTTGTTCCACCTTACAAAACTTAAAGGGAATTTGTTTTCGCTTGATGGAAACTGGTTACTTTAAGGATATAGTTTAAGTTTGGGTATTAGTGTAAAACATTTTTTTTGCTAAAAATGAATACTTTGAGGATGTAGTTATGTTATGGGGATAGTTTGAAGTATGTTTAACCCACCAAAAACTTTTTTTAATGTAGCTTATATGTCAGGGACCAAACCCGATGGGCCGTGACTAGTGCCCCGCGTTTTGGACACCAACATACAAACTGCCTGAGTAGAACAAACTGACCGAAACTAAGACAATATGGAATTAATCAAATCAAGCCAACCCCAACGTCATATATATATAAAGAGACCTTGTCTCATAAGGAGTCATAACCATTTCAACCGTATTAAACATACGCGAGCGACAAGGCCGCACCACTATCCAAGCATTAATAAACATAGTAGCCGACAAGGCTACCACTCCACAAACCTAATGATGTAGCAGCCGACAAGGTGCCCTTACAAGCGGACCTCCCAACAAACAATTGTCCAGGAACATATCCCAAAACATTAATATACAACCTCAATAATGTCCACATACCTCTAGAGTACAGAATGAAACTCGAGGTGGACGGGGCCACCGCATTACCATAGACGAGCAAAAGACTACAAAAAAGTTATGTACCAAAACGACTGGGCTCCTGGAAATAGTGGGCTCTCCCAAGATCAGCAGCGCTAGATATCTAGGCGGAGGATCACCGAACGTGCGTCTACACCTGCGGGGCATTTTTGCATGCAGCCCAGAGGGAAAGGGGGTCGTAAAGTACGGACAATGTACAGAGTAGTAAAAGCATAAGTAAAGATCGACAGGATACCAATATGGCAAGTCGAAACAAATTCGCAAACAAATTATACCCTTTTAAGGAAAATAATGCATTTACCCGGCCCGGGACTCGGTGAAATGGCTAAGACTCTATGCACGAGCAGAACATATGAGCAACCATATGCTATTATAAATTCATCCTATAAATCAATAGAACACATCAACGTGAACCAGCAAGGTGTATTACTAAAGATTAACGTTTATCAAGATTAGAACCTTTAATACGATATATGTGAAAACATAAAATCTCAATATTAGAGATTACCATAGATATGAGAACTCATTCATAGACTTAGACATGAGACGATATTATATCGAGGAATAATTGTGGAAGCAAGATATACGTACCTTAGACGCTCTCAGGTAAGTATCAAACTGTCCTTATTCGCTTATTTTTAACAATCATGCCAAAAACAAAGAAAGAAAGGGACACGTTAACTACCGTTTATAGTCGGAGCCGCACGTCAAAAAATTACTGCTCCAGCTATAATCTATAACAAGAAACAATCGGCCGCAATTAGATAAACGTTCAGCTTTACTATCTTGTAGCTAGCTAAAATTCTACGAAAATCGTGGTATAGCACTACCCTGATTTTCAACTCGTCCCCATCGAAAAACACCCAAATTATCCACAACCACACCAATAACAAATATAACCAAAACGACTCATATTAAAAACCCCCTCCCCCAAAACAGTTCCGTCTCGGAAAACATAGCAGCGAAGCAACGACACACGAGCGATAACCATTTTATAAATCGCAACACATTACCTTATTCATATTCATCCTTAGGAGTCATACTCAAAATCACATTTAACATATACATAATGCCACAAAACAGAATTTTCCCGCGTTTCTTAATCAAAACAGCCAAGCACCAACACTACACCCTAATAATCCGCTTATGGTTCCGCGTCATTCTTTAGACA
Source organism: Solanum habrochaites (assembly GCA_027704765.1). Lineage (NCBI taxonomy): Eukaryota > Viridiplantae > Streptophyta > Magnoliopsida > Solanales > Solanaceae > Solanum > Solanum habrochaites. Next base: position 1,303 of record JAKWJA010001462.1, on the reverse strand, counting down.
TTCAATAACTAAAAAAAAACTTCCTAACACTGTCACGCCACCCTTCTAATATTAATGGGAGGTAATAACAGGTATATTCTAAAGAATTAACCACCAAGCAAGTGAGATTTACTAAACCAAATAATTGCAGCTGCTTGGCCAAGAGTTGCAAGGTTGTTTTCTACATTCAATGGCGGCTAGCCAAGTGGTGAGAAGAAGATGATATGCAGCAATGCATTCACCACTTTATTTAGTATTGAGTGGATTTCTCCGCCTCATTTATAATATGAAGTGGAGGCAGCCCCCTCTACACGTGTCCACCTAAGGGCCAGTTCCATATCTGATCCCTTTTTGAATTTTGCTTGAGTGGTGGGGCCCACTGATTAAATTAATCCAATTCAACCACCCAATAGCTGAGTGGTGTGGGCCCACTGGATTAAATTAATTCTAATCAACCCTAATAATCCCTCACTTCAAAGTTAATAACAATTAATTAGCCAACTCATACTTAATATCCCCCCCCAAACCAAAAAAATGGAATTAACATACTGCCAATATTTCTTTAGCACTGGAACTAAATAAAAAATCTCAGTCCCCGGACTTACGTCTACTAGATCATGATGCGAACTACGTATATAAAAATAATACTAGGCATAACACTTAAGAAATAAAGAAAGATTTTTAAAATTTACGGTCTAAAATGAGTGATAATTATTTATGTGACTAGAAATCATTTCATTAAGGATAAAATGAACATCTTGAAGTTTAATTGTTAATAAATATAGGCCTCATTTGTTTGCACTTAATGGAGGTCTGAATTTTAATCATTCACATTCAATCCATAAAGCGCGTTTGATTTTTAGGTCTGAATCTTAATCATTAAGATTAAAAATAATAAGCATTCTTTTCATAAGCAAATTCACTTCTTCCTTGCTTCTCTTCAGGACATATTTCAAGTTCCTTTCATTTATTTTCCAACCAAGTACCATTTATTTTATTTTGAATAAGTATGTTTTCATAATCTTTTACAAGTATGAGTGATATTTATGATATTTAAAATATTTTTGGTGAATTGTATGTATGAAGAGAACTTTCTGTCACAATCGTTCTGTTTTTTTAAAAAACTTCTTTGGAAGTAGTTATCATTGTTTTATTGAGAAAAAATTGTTCGAACAATAGAAAAATGAATCGTCTTTTTTATAATCTAATTCTGAAAAACCAGGTGTTTTCAAAGACAGTTCATTGTTTTGATTCGGACGATAACTTTATGATATTGCGTTAATTTCAAAGTTTTAAAAATATTATGCACATTCAGATATGAAAA
>JAKWJA010001461.1:0-36960 GCA_027704765.1 Solanum habrochaites | reverse complement strand
TTTTATTTTTAACAAGCTTTGTGTTTGATCTCCACTCCAACTCATCCAACAAAATCATAAAATACAAATTTTTGAATTTGATATTCATTAGTGTCACATTTACATTAAAAAAAAGAACCTTTGTTTCTCTTTTCGATCTTCCTTTTTTTCCCTAAACCTTTCTTCTATGTTTCTAATACGAACAAAAAGACGAATTTAAAGTTGTGTTGGTAAAATTATCATCCTTAGATTGAGTCACTTAGTTGACTCAATTTCTGCCTTCAGCCATCCCCTTTAACCATACAACTAACAATTTTGGCCCCCCCCGCCCAAAATCATTTCTCAAAACTCTTTATCTAATTATCACATGAGAGCCAACAATATCATCATCAGTGACTCATCTTCAAAATTTAATCATATTATTAATTATCTTGTCCCGATGTATTTAGCACAAAATAGATTTTTAAAGTCAATTCAATATTGTTAATTATTGAGATTTACAATACTTTCTTACGTAGTTTTGCACATTAAATAATACATGTTACTTTCTTTGTCCCTTTTGTAAGTGCTCGTACTTGCGTGTGTGTTTGATCCTCATAACTCACCCTTTCATCTATTTAACCAGGTCACCAGATATTTCTTTTTTCTAAGCCCTAATTTTTTTTACTTTCTACAATTGCCCGCCAACTTTCCTATTTCTCCCTTTTTCAGCCAAAAGCCCGAACAACTCTTCAAGTCAGTTCACTTGTTCTTGTCATCTCTGAATTCCTTTTTTTATTTTCTTCTTCTTTTTCACACCTATCCATTTACTATGAAATTTTGAATGAATGTACGTAACAATGAGAGGATGTTTCCTCAACAATTGTACAGAAAAGGAATGAAGATGAAGATATCACAAAGTATGATTCAAATTATTTAAATACTGATTAAATGGGGTAACTCTATTTATTTGCTCATTGAATGTTGAATGATTTGATTTTTCTTTGTATGATTTAGTTTATTAATATTTTTTTTATTGTTATTGAAAAGGAAAATGAGGAAGGAGATTACAATGTGGGGAATCAAATTCTCGTCAATAATTTTTCAGGTAGTCAACCAACTTAACTACTTAAATTCCCCTTAATACCGTATATTTAGTCTTTTCCCATTTAATATGTCTTCATTTTCTTATTTATTTTTAACAATCTTTGTGTTTGATCTAAATTTAAAAATTCGTACTCATACACAATATCATAATGCACAAAGTTATTGAATCGATATTACATCAGTGACACATTTACAATTAAAAAAGAACATTTTTTTCTCTTAACTATCTACCGTTTTTTCTTAACCATTTCTCTCCTTCTAATATGAAAAAAGAGACTAAATTATAAAGTCATGTTTCGGTAAAATCAATCATCCTTAGAATTGAATCCCTTAGTTGACTAAAATTTCTTCTCTTGAGCATCCCTCCATAGACGATACAAACTAAAATTGTCATCATTCCTCTCGAAACTCTCCATCTAATTATCATATGGGGTGGCACAACAACATCATCATCATTAGTGTAATCGTATTAATTTTAATAATATGTGTTACTTCTCTTATCCCATTGTATGAAGCACAAATAGATTTCAAAAGTCAATCAAATGTTGTTAATTGTTTCAGCTTTTAACAATACTTTCTTACGTATTTTTCAATTACATAAGTACTTTTTACTTCTTTTCTCCCATTTTATTTGAATAGATATATTAATTTTTATGAATCAATCCAAATTTTTTATGTGTTTTTTGATAAGAATTTTAAGTTGGTAATTATCATTATTTATAGTATATATATCTGGTTTTTTAAATACTTAAAAATAAAACACATACAACAAATTAAAACAAAAAATACTCAAAAAAGGAAAAGAGTGCAGCTGCCTAGGCATGCCAATATCGATCCTGACCCCTTTTTCTGGTTATTATGGGGGGGGGGGGAGGGGAGGTTGGTGCGTGGAATGCGTGTTACGCATTGTGAGCGTGAGCAGGTGTTCGTTATCATGCGTGGCGTGATCCTCGTAAATTTCACCTTTCATTCTATTTAACTAGGTCACCAGATATGCCTTTTTTCCTAGACCTTACTTTTTTTTACTCTCTCCAATTGCCCGACTGTAACGACCTGTTTAGGTCGTTTCGGGCATTAGAATCATTTGTGATAAAAAACTGCTGGTGAAACGGATCACGCACGGACCGTCATGGACCCCCTCCGTCCCACACTGTGTCATTTCCCTGTTTTCTCTCCCTCATTTGCCCCTCTCCCTCGACGACAAGTAGGACGAACCTTTCATAGGGCACATCAAAACGGTCCTTCGAAGCGTCTTCGTGCCAAAAACTTCACGCTGAAATCTCTGGTACTCTGGGAGCGACTCTCTGACCTCCCGCGACAAACTGCAGCACACCGTACCTGTCGAGATACGACTGACCCGTCACAAACCCCGTGACCTGAATTTAACTCCTACCTCCCCTGAACTTAACTCCCTGAACTTTGTGACGGCACCTGCAATACGGACCGTCATAGACACGACGGGCCGTCCCATGTTGCGTAACCCCACCTGGGTCGTGACAAACTTGGTTCAGAGTTTTAGGTTCGTTGGCCTCGCATCACACAAAACGAGTTTCGAGAGCTTGAGAAACTGTAGGGGGACGCCCGTACTTTTCTTTGAGAGGCTATAGACTTTTATGAAAATTCCCATTCTTTTTTCCCTCGTTCTATTATTACTGGGATCCTATTTGGTATCTAGTGTGATACAAATTTGTATCTGCCTCCTCACTCTATTTCGCAGATGGTTGAACTAGAGCAACAACTGCGCCAACACCAGCACCAGCAAACACAAGGTTGCATCTGATAGCCAAAGCCAACTTGTGCTGTAGCTTCGAAGAGGAGGCAGTGGGCAAGAGGCCGTGGTAGAGTTCGCGGGAGGGAGTCCTCTAGAGGGTATAGGACAAACACCTGGTCCACCCCAGCTGTTACTAGGGCGGTGACTCCTCCACCGACTGATGAGGTAAGTAAGAGGGGTAAGGAAGGGAAAATGAGCAAGTGCAAATGAGGATTACCACCCCAACCTACCCCGAGATGATTAACCAGGTTCTTGCTTATCTTAGCGTGTTATCTGATCAAGTTCCAGACGCCTCCAATGTTTTCTCTTCACCAGCACCTCAGGTTCCGGGAGTAACACATGCAAGCTGTGTGGCTCCCTGCCTGGATGCCTCATTTGAAGTAGGCACGTTTCATCGATTTGACTACCAGGGCCTATCATGACGAGTGATCACATGAACTTTTTCACTAAGTTCCTTGAAGTTTAAAACCTCCAGTCTTCAAAGGGTGCGAATCTGAGGATGCCTATGAATTTTTTCTGGTTATTGTCACGAACTTCTACTAAGTTGGACATAGTGGAACTATTCCGGTGTTAGTTTGTGACCTATCATTTCAGGGAAATGCCAAAATGTGGTGGCGGTCGTATGGTGAGTGTCACCCCACACAGGCCACCACCTATGAGACCTGGGCATCATTCTCTACCTATTTAATGGAGAAGTATATACCCCGACTTTAAGGGATGGGGGAGAGATAGTTCCCCCTGATTCTCTGATGCAATGCAGGATGTCTGTTATTGGTTTATGAAGCTAAATTCGTGCCTATCCAAATATGCCCAGACATCTTTGCTTTCAGTCCTCCAAAATAGCAGATTCACCGTTTTGTGAAAGAGTGAGGTTAGAGTTGCAATCCCAGCCTTACAAGTAGCTTGCTGTCGGCAAAATCCCTTTCAGGAAGTGTTGATTTTGTGATAGAGGTGGAGGGGGTGAAGCCAGACACTTCATTCACCATGGCCGCCGACATATAAGTTTCCAGTACGGGCAGGTGAGTGTGTTGTGTTCTTAGCCTAACTCCAGAGGGAGAGTTTCAGGAGGTTACCCGCCGACCTATTCAGTCTTCACTACAAGGCTTTTAGCTGGGGGTCACCGCAGACTGGTTAGCATTTCTCTGAGTTTGGAGGTTTTCCTAGACTTCGCCGTTCTCAACAAAGGCCTATGCTTTACTCCATAGCGTGTTATGGATGTGGAGAGACTGGACATATTAGGATTTTTTTTTTCCAAAACAGATTACACAAACCCCCAATAGTTAGAGGTAGATTGTCATGGGAGAGGCCTCCATTCTGGAGGGCGTGTGGCCAAGGTAAATGGTGGTCCCCAAATCACCGGGTGGAGGCAAGGGCTGGAGATACTGGCCGTACACAACATGGTAGGGGGCAACGTCAACAGGTATAGGTCCCATTGTTTATGCCTTTCCCCGGGAGGTTCGAAGCAGAGACGAACATCTGATGCTGTTATCCAACAGGTAATCTTTGGTTTTGTGATTATCATGACTTCTGTATATTTTTGATCCTGGATCCACCTGTTTCATACGCATCTCCTCATCTTGCTACTGGTCTTAAATTTACATGGTGATTTGCTTGACATGGCCATTCGTTGTCCTACTCCCTTTGGGTGATCTGTGATAGTTGATAAGGTGTATAGTCCTTGCTTGTCACTTTTTGTGGGGAGAAACACTATGTGGATTTGATTATCCTAGAAATGGTTGATTTTGAGTAATTCTGGTATGACTTGTCTTCCCTCAATTTGCAATCTTCGATTGTAATGCAAAAACTGTGACACTGCCAAGCCTGGGACATATCGCTAGTGTGGGAGGGGGACTACAACCTCCACCCCAGTTCCCCCCGTATTTATCTTTTTTCTTTCTTCTCGCTAAGAGGATGGTTATACAGGTTTGTTTAGACTTTTTGGCACATACCTCAAGGATGATACTTCTCAGGTACTTCGATTGATTCTGTTTTCTGTAAGTTCCGTGCGAGTTTCTGGATGTGTTTCCTCAGACCTCCTGGTATGCCACCGGATAGGGAAAATCGATTTTTTGTATTGATATGAGCCGGTATACTCTCGCCCCATTTCCATCCCCCCCTTATAGGATGGGTCCAGCTGAGTTCAGGAGTTAAAGCCCAACTTCAAGGCGTTTGTTAGGTAAGGCTTTATTAGCCAATTCCAATCCCTTGGGGGTGCTCCTGCGTATTTGGTGAAAAGAAGGACGGGAGTTTTCGATGTGCATAAACTACGACAACTAAATAAGGGTTGACTAATTAAGAAAAGTATCCTCTTCCTTCTGCATTGATGAGTGTTCGCTCAGTTACAAGGTGCTTTGTCCTTCTCAAAGATCGATTGAGATCTGGTTATCATCAATTGAAAATACGGGCAGCAGAATTTGCCACGACTGCTTTCTAAACCAGTATGGGACATTACGAATTCTTATAATGTCCTTTTGGCTTACGAATGCCCCTGCTGCTTTTCATGAGCCTATGAAACGGGAAATTTTAAAGCCATATCACTGGATCTGTTTGTTATCGTATTTATGATGATATACTGGTATACTCAAAGAGCGGAAGAACATGAGGAGCATTTGAGACTGGTATTGGAATTGTTTTAGAGAGAAAAAGCTTTATGCCAAATTCTCCAAGTGGTGAGTTTTGCTTAATTCAATTTCCTTCTTGGGGCACGTAGTTTCTAGGATGGAGTGATAGTGTCCTTTCCAAGATTGAGCAGTGAAAAGTTGGGTAAGACTACTAATGTTACAGAGGTAAGGAGCTTCGTTGGCTACGCTAGCTACTACGTCGTTTGTCAAGTGGTATTTTTCTTATGTTGTCTTCCCCACTGACAAATTTGTTTACGAAGCAGAATAATTCCTTTGTATGGTCGAAACGAATGTGAAGAAGTTTTCGAAACTCAAGACCTTGTTGACTACGGCACACAATTCTTACTTTGCCAGTGGAAGGTAGAATTTCATTTGTATTGTTGATGCAAATCTTTATTCTGGTTTGGTTGCATGCAGTGCTAATGCAGGAGAAGAAATGTATTGCTTATGCCTCGAGGGCAACTAAGGTGCAATAACGCAACTATCCACCCTGATTTGGAGTTGGCTGCAGTAGTGTTTTGCATTAAACATGGATACATTATCTAAGGGTCAATGTGAAGTTTATACAGATCATCGTAGTTTACAGTATGTTCTTTACTCAGAAAGATTTGAATTTGAGACAGAGGAGGTGGGATGGAACCTACTGAAAGACTAATGATATTTACTATCTTGTATCACCCAGGAAAAGCTATGTTTGTGGCAGATGTTTTAAGTAGAAAGGCAGGGCGCATGGGCAGTCTAGTTCACTTGCAGGTTTCTAAGACCCCCATTGTCTAGATAGGTTTAACTCTGGCTATGACTTAACGAGGCTGGAAGTAACAAGAAATGGGATTCTTGGCCTGTGTGGAGGTAAGATCTTCCTTCCTTGACAATATTAAGAGTAAGGGAAAACACTTACACTGATAGAACTGAGCTGAATTTACATATGTTTGCTAGTAGAGGCTAAAGAGGCCGTATTGATGAAGAGCATCAGGGAGGATTAACAAAGGGGAATAAGTATGGTGTGCCCCGTGTAGATGATTTGATTCACCTATCCTTAATAGGCTCATATTCAAGGTATTCTAATACTCACTGGTGCAACACCAATATGTATCGTGAACTAAGCAACATTTTTGGGTTGTGGAGTAGGATATCGTGACATGTGGATTTGTTGCCCAAGCCCGAATTGTCAGCATTTGAAGTATGACACCAGAGGCCCCCGCGGAGGGACACTTCAAAAGGCCCCATTCCTGAATGGAAGTGGGAAAGAATTGCAAATGGATTTTGTGGTTGGGTCTTCCAAGACGTTGGGTATTTGATTCTATATTTGGGGTAATTGTTGACAAGGCTAACTAGTCTACTCACTTCATGACTTCATTCCGGTTAAGGTGACTCACAAATTCAGAGAAGTTAGTCAAACTTTATATCTCAGAAATGTCTATTGGCCGGGAGTTCCACTTTCCCAGCATATAATATAGAGGTACGCGTTACTTCCCAGTTTTTGGAGAACATTACATGATGGAATTAGGTACTATCTGTGATCTAAATAGACTAAGAAAAAAAAGAAAAAAAAAACATTTCACCCTCAATACAACTGATGGTAAGAACAGTCTTATCGGACGTAGATTCAAGGTATTGGAAGGGGTGTGGGCATGAATCGTAAGTCACAGTGGAGAGTGTGATAGAATTTGGTGGTCATAATTGGGATAAATTCTTACCGCTGATAGGGGGGGGGAGGGGGGGGGAGGAGAAGGGGAGGAAAAAGAAAGCAAAGAGTTTTTCATACAACAATAGCTATCACTCAAGTCTTGACTGGCCCCATTGAGGAGCGGGTGTATGGGAAGTGAGATGGCTAACCCCATTGGTTGGTTTGATTCTTTTGATGTAATACCATTGGGGAGTATACCGATCTTTTGAGTGGACATCCGTTAGATAAGGTAAAATTCATCCAGGGGATAGATAAGCTTCTAGCAGCTCAGAGCAGGCAGAAGAATATGCAGATCGAAAGGTTTAGGGCTTGCATCTTATGGATGGCGAACAAGTCTTGCTGAAGGTTTTCACCCATGAAAGGGAATGATGCGGTTTGGTAGCGGGTAAACTTCGTCCGAGATATTTGGGCAGTTGATGTTTGAAGCGCGTGGGGAGGTAACCTTATGAATTGGCATTGCCTCCCCGGACCTCAGGAGTGCACCCCGATATTTCTATGTCTATGGGAAAAAATATCATGGGGATGTTAACTACATTATTCGTTGGGATTCTCGCTTCTGGATGATAATTTTTCTTATGAAGAGAAGCCGGTTGCCTATCGAGCTAAGATGTCCGCAAGTTGAGATCAAAAGAGATTGCATTCCATCATCAAGGTTCAAAGGAAGAATCGGCCAGTTTGAAGTCGACTTGGTAGAATGAGGCCTGATATGCAGACGATTCCATAACCTTTTTGAGATTCAGGTACTCTATCTCACCCTTGTTTTCTTTTCTTGTGATCGTTTCGAGGCGAACGATGGGTAAATTGTGATCTATTGGTAACAACCTGTTTAAGTCCGTTACGGACATAGAATCTTTGTGATAAAAAACTGCTAGGGGCGACGGCACACGGCGACGGACCTTCTGGACATGACGGGCCGTCATGGACTCCGTCGTCGCATACTTGTGGAAATTTTCTTTCTCCTGTGGGCTCCTTCATTACCCTGACGACATGTGGGACACCTTTCATAAGCACAAATGGTCCCATCGAGGGCCTTCGTTCCAAACAACTTCAACTCTGAAAATCTGGGTACTTGGGAGCGACTCTCTGAACTCCCGCGTCGGAACTGCAGGATGGACCGTCATAGACAACGACGTGCCTTCACAAACCTTTGGGCGAGTTAATTCTCTGAACTTTGTGACGAACCGGTAGGATTGACCGTCATAGACACACTGCCGTCACAGGTTGCGTAACCCTCACCTGGTCTGATTTCTGCTAAAGGTTTAAAGGGGTTGTTTTTGGACTATTTCATGACAACCTTAATGAAATTAGTGGGGGTCCGTCTAATAAGTTTTTTTATTTACTTGGCGGGTTTAAAAGAGGTAACCTTGGAATAAATAGTGTTATACTTTATCATCTTTTATATTATTATATGATAATATGTAATAAAATAATTGGGAGAGGAAAAAGAAAAATAGCCATAGAGGGAGAACGGACGCGAGAAGATTAACACGAAGAAACAAAAGGCCTTGGGGAGATAGCTTGCTTGATCGCGATTCTTCGCTGGAGGTAGGTTTATGTTTATGCTATTCGTATTAAACTCTTAATAGCGATTGAATGTATTGGGTGGTATGTAAAGTCTTCTATATGCCCTTGATTGTGGGTTGTTTTTTGTAATTGTGTAATAGTGGGTGGATATAATTTTGATATTTTTGAACCTAATCTGAATCCTCTCTGTTAAGATGACGCCTCGGCATAACGAAGACTTGATGAAAATAAAATAATCGAGATTAGGGGACGGGTTGTCACATTCCTGTACACATAGTATTAGGTAATCGGGTGTCACGTTCCCGATCACATGTATTAGGATCGGGTGTCACGTTCCGACCCGTAGTATTAGTTGATCGGGTGTCACATTCCGACACGTGTTTTAGGGAATCGGTGCCAACGTTTCCGACACGTAGTATTCGGGGATCGGGTGTCATCGTTCCGACATTAGTATTAGGGGTCGGTGTCCACGTTCGGACAACGTAGTCTTAGGGATCGGTGTCACGTTCCGACACTTAGTATTAGGGGTCGGAGTGTCACGTTCCGACACTATCAGAATAAAGAGAAGTAATCTTGACATGTTTATATACTCAATTTTCGAAGAACTATGTCCCCTAATGAATTTGTGTGGAGGCTTAGTCCTCATAGGTGCGCTTGTTTTTTGCCAATGTGTTCTTGTACTTGTTGTTTTTGCTACCTGTGGAGTATTGGTTAGTTGATTTTTAATATTATTTGATTATATTGCTTTCTATTTTTTATTGGCCGTGATACCTACTAGTATTGTTTCCTTGTATTGACCCTACTTTTTTCCTTCTTGTTTGTTTTGTGGATGCAACCAGTTGTACCATTGACGTCGCTCGTCCTCAACTCTGCCAGCTTCACCACGTCAGATTTCAGGGTGAGCTATTATTCCCGAGCTTCCGGCTGTATTCTCCTCTTCCGTCTTGATGTCTTTGAAGTTCGGACATGGACTTCCCTTTTACTTATTTTTTAGTTTTAGATACTCTTAGATTTAGAAATTTGAAGGATAGACGTTCTCGATGTGATGATTCCAGATTTTGGGGATGATAAGTATTGAGTTTTTAGACGTTTATTTTACTTGATTTTCGTGTAATGAGTTTTGAGTCTTCCTCATTATTTTTGTTCATTATGGTTTGAAATATTAGTAAATGATTGGGGTTTTGGATTTTGTATGTTCGCTCACTTAGGAGAGTCAGCAGAGTGCCACTCGCGGCTCATTTGGATCGTGACAATCAATTGTATTACTTATTCAGTATCATATTTACTTATTTTAGTATTTTGGTGTCGTTGTTTAACTCTCTTCCTATTACAGTTAGTTTGGACTTTTATCCTGGGTAGATTATCTTTTGGTACAACACTATAGGGTTTGTCACAAGTGACTGCCCTCGACACACACACTATACACTACAATACTGTCGTCTGTTCACCGCCTTTGCCAACCCCGACCAGAATTTTAATGTTTGGGCTCAAATTAATTTGAATTGGGTTCATTCTCAACTCATTCAAGCTTAACTCATTTGAATAGAATTCTAAATTGAGCCCAATTCGATCTCCATTTCACCCGTTTTAAACTTTTTATTAAAATATGTTCCTATATTGAAGGTATGAACTATTATCTATTTAACATCTTTTAGGATTTATCTATCCATTTGTTATTTTTTCAACAAAAATTTATTGCGCGGGAATTCAAATTGTGATTATAATAAAGTTGTAATTAATAAATGTGTTAAATTATTAACAATAAACACTACACACACATTTAAGATTTAAATAGCAGTTATAACAAACTTTTTAATAATAAACTACTTATAGCCTATTATGATCAAGTTATAGCATATCAAGAAAATAATATATATTCTCATTAATTTTTTTTAAAATCATAATTAACTTATTAAATAATTCAATTACTTAATTTAAACCAATGTAGTTTAATTAAATTATTATTTTAATTACCTTTTTAAAACAAAAACTCTTATTAATGTAATGTTAAATTAAATATTATATATTACCTTTTTTAAAGATAACTCCAAAATAATATAGATTTTATCAAAATCTCAAACAATCCATTTTTTAATAAAAATTAAAACTGTAAAACGTTATCTAAAAAAAAAATACATTTATATCCCCCAATTTTTTGTTCTTCCCCAACTCTTGTCAAAATCATTACCCTCTGCACCCTATCAAACTTTTTCAACCAAAATTCCAACGCCTTAAATTTTATTTTCAAACAAATTTTCTCTCCAAATCACTTCTCTCTTAACATCTTCTCCTTCTTCAAGAATTCTCAAATAGTTGCATTCAAATCTTCAATTTAAGCACTCAAATCTTCAACTCTTGCAATAAACAAACCGTCCAATGTCGAAAAGAGCAACGAAACCACCAACCCCAGAAAAAGTAGAAGATTGATGAAGAAGCAGCTCAACTATTTTCAATGCTCATCTTTAAAAATTTTATCACAAACACTATCTATACTTTCATCTGTTAAAGTTAATCTGATCAGGGAAACAACAATAGAAAAAAAACATCCAAAGGAGAACGAGAATACATCGACACACAGTAACGACAAAGAAAAACAGTATATGATCTGAGACAATTACGAACATAAAGATGAAAGAGAGGAAGGAAAAGCAATCTAGGAATCATCAGATTCGAATCTGAATTTTGTGGAAGATTTTGTTAAAATCAAAATCCAAAAAACTCCAGAGCCATCTGAACGATTACTTTCACATTTACAAGACGAAGAAAGAAACAGTTAAACCCAAACAAGTTCAAGGCTAGTACAAGTTTTTAGTTTTGTAAAACTTTTTTAATGTTCTGTTTATTTCTGCTGTTTTTTTTTTATTTTTTATTTCTGTTTATTTGAGTATAAATAGTTTACAATATAATTTTTATGTACATAAATAATTTATGAATTGTGGTGTAGGATTCACTGTATGACCTTACAGATTTCTTCATATTCCAATAATCATTGCTGAACATGTATAGATTTTATATTTTGATTCACTGTATTAATTGTGTATGATTAACTGTAATGAATTGTGTATGATTTACTGTATGAATTTGGTATGATCATTGTATATATAAATGTGTATGAATTTTTTTATCAAGTTTTTTTATACTTTTAAATAGTATATCCATAATTAGTTATTACTTTAGGTTTTTGTTTGTATATTTTTAGTGGGTTACTATATTGTGTATTAAAGAATGTTGTAATTTTGTTTGGCAAATGGTATGATATTTGTATAATGTTTTGTTACTATGTTTATGAATTGTGTAGTTTTTCAATATTATGTTGTACTTTTTGTTTGAAGTGTGTATGATTCACTGCATTATGTTTTGTATACTATGTGTGATTATGTATTTTTTCAATATTATGTTGTAATTTGTTTGAATTGTGATGATTAAACTGCATTATGTTTGTATACTCATGTGTATGAGTAATGTATTTAATTTTTTTTTACAATTTTTTCGGAGAATGAAGACACAACACATTTTGTCTTCATGTAATTAACCTGAATTGTGTGTTGCGGATTTGGTTTCGCCTTTTTAGGTCCGATAGTTTCAACAATTCTTAGATGAACACCTTTTGGATTTTTTTAATAATTTGTATCACATTAAAAATCCATGTCACTTGTTGAGACACTTATTTTAATGGGGAATGAAAATTAGGGATGACATTTTTCCATTAAGTAAATGGTAAATATTACATTTTGGGTTAAAATAGTGTTTGTTGCTATAATGGTTTGAAAATGTGGATCTGTTGCTGATTTGAATAAAAAACTGTAAAAATTTTATTTTAAACCAATAACACATTTAACATCATTCCCTTCGATTTATGTACCCATGAAAAATACTTTAAATATTACGAAATATTCTTAGTATAAACACGAATAAATGTATCACAAAAAAAATTATCAATTTAACATATGCAAATATAACATGGGAAAAAATACGACCATTACTAAAATATGAAAAAAAACTACCTGATGATTCCATTTGGCCACCATGTTTAATTAATTGACACAATTTTCTATTCTCCATTAAATCAAATTCTAAACTTTTTTCACCTTTAATTTAATTTTTTTTAAAAAAAAAAATGATCAATATGACAGAATTAAATCTATGAAAGATAGTCCAATTTCTGGAAAACAAATGATAACATTTATGGAAGAAAGATATAGAATACACTTTTTAAGGATAAAAAATTCACAAAATAATTACCATTAAAAACAGATTGAGATAATTCAGGTGCCTATCTATAATTATATATTTTAAAATCCCTTAAAAGGGTGCACATGTTGTTATCAGTTTTATAACAGTAGCTACATTCAGGGAATTATCCAATTTTAATTAATCATTTTTTTAATTTTATTTTTCGTCCTAATGTTACAGAATAAAATATTTACAATTTTTTAATTTAAAGAATGCTATAAGTTGATATATTAAATGTTATGAGAATGAAAATCAAACTCTTAGTCCATACCTTGAAAGTGATGACTAATAATATGCTATATACCTAATTTAACGACTTAATATTAATCGGTTCAAATTTGGCAAGTCCAAGACTCAATCCGTTTTTTAGCCTATTTGAGCCCAACCATTTGAGCCCAAAGTAAACTTGGGCGGGTTAAGACACAACCCAATTCATATATAAAAAATATGAAAATAATAATACTCATTTTTTCTTGCTGGTTTCCAAATCAATACTATTTCTAACATAGGAAAACGAAAAAGTAACTTCTCCCTTTCCATTCTTCAACCACACGATCTTCTCAAACACTACGTAACTTGTCGACGAAAATCCACTTATAACCCTCTACCAAACGCTAACGCTAAACCTAAGAATAACCGAAGAAAGCCAAGTCTAAAGAAAAATGGATATGCTACAAGTGTGATCAAGTGTACTTAAAAGTTGTAAAAGAAAATAAGGATGAAGATTTGGTGCCTAAGATTGGGTAATAATATTTTTAGCAACAATTTTATCATGGTAAATCACTTTTTTCTCGACAACAAATCCTCATATTTAAATCTAGCCATTATTTCATACAATTTGATGTTGTGAGAGTTTGAATAAACTACTGCCATTAAAGTGTCCAATTAAATTATACGGTCCTGTCTGTCTGGGTTTCTTCTTTAATTCTATAAGTGCCCTGCATCCACCGGCATTCCTCAGTCTATCTCTTCGCGCCGCGGGCTCCTACTTCTGTCAGCATCCCCCCGCTTCCCCACGCGTGCTCAGGTTCTGGTTTCTTCTGTGTTCCACCCTTACACACGCCTGCGTCTCCCTTTCTATCCCCGTCGGTTATTTCTGTGTCGTCCTCTGCGACCTCTCTTTCCTTTCCGCGTTCGACATACTCCCTGTTTACGCGTTATCCTCCTTCCCCCCTTCCTGCTACCTTTTCATTTATGTATCTCCCGACCTGCTCTCTGGCCCTTTTGGTGTCTCTTGTCTCAGGGATTCGTCCTTCCTTTCCCCCCCCTGTTGTCCACTTCCTCCTCTCTTTTTCTATTTTCTCTCGCCTCCGTCCCTCGCCCTTGTCTGCTGGCTCAACACTTTTCTATTTTTACATTAAAATTAATAAGAAGCTTTGAAGCTCTGCAATCTATAGAAGATAACTTTTATGCATTTGGCAAGATATTCAATTTTTAGATACTAAAAAGTAATTAATTCACTACATGTGAATCACTTGTCAAAGGACAAACTATTTAAGAAATACACAATATTCAACACAAGTATATCATAAAGTTAACAATCAGTTTTATAAACTAAATTGAGACAATGTCATTTGATTTCAAAACCATTAAGATTACATCATTCCCGCAAAAAACTTGGGCCCCTGTTTTTTTTTTTAACTTCAAATCACAAAAAAAACTTCCTTCAAACTCAATCAAATAGCACCCAAACTCCATGATAAGATCAGTTTTATTGAACTTTAAAACTGGTTCACTACGTTATTGTCACTAACTCGGCTGGCTGCAAAGGCGAAGAGACCACCATGCTTTATCCAGACTCCAAAACATGGATGAATGTGCGAATCCGAACCTTATAATACAATTTTCCTTTTATTATATATACTACACAAACAACAAACTTGAAAAACATGAAAAAGATTAATCCCATTTAACGAGCAAGGATTCCTAAACCATTTCAAAACGACAACACATCTATAATACTAAACGGACACTATCAAACTGATTGGAATCAAATAATTATCATATTAAACATCTGAAACAAAGAATCTCAGGATCTTCTTGTCCGTAAAAAAGACAGCTAGGAACTAGAGTGCTATTTTTTCTTATTAAGGAACAATTTGATATTTTACTTCTTTAAATTTTGACTATAGATTGATTAGTTATAATGTTCACGAGGTTGTATATAATCTAATGCTCAATGATATGACTTTCCTATTGACTGAATTGCTTGAACGGAAACAATATATCTACCTTAGAAATGAGGATGAATTACCTTTAGAGGCACGGGTAGTGGCAGCATAGCTCCTTCACAAAGGTTGTTAGCCCACTGCAAGTCACAAAATAAAATATCCTTAATATTAACATACTAAGGTTGTAAGCATTAAATTATAACAATTATGCCTCAATCCCAAATAAGTTAGAGTCGGCTATATGAATACTCACAATTTCGATTTATAGACAAATATACTAGTAGAAACGACGTCTTTCCTTTTTATGTTAACACTTGGAAAGAGAATTTGCATGTTAAAGACTTAGAACAACAGAAAAAGGGTTAGATCTTTTAATCGAGCAAGAATTTCAAATCATTTCAAAAAGACTACACAATATACTCAATCTTTCAACGGAAATAACTGATTGAACAACACTGCTATTTATAACTCTAAAGAACAACACTGTAACATACATCGATCCCATTGCATTGAATAAATCATGTTGAGAGTAACATATCAATAGTTACAAACAATATGATTACAACAATAAGCAGTTACAATAAGTACCACAAGACAAGCCGGCTTCATGACAAAGATATGTAATTACCAAAAGCCATGCGGGCTGAAATAAAGCAGTTACAATTATCCTAAAATCATGAATCCACATGCACTTGAGTTTGTTCCAAGAAAAACACAGACAACTACTGTTACAAGTGAAGATTCAAAAGTGGCTATTGATGTTCATTCTTCCACAAGATTGAATAATTCTGTCACAATAGGATTTAAGGCGAAGAAGAAACATGCGGCCCTTTGTTTTCTGTCACAATTATGAGTTGGTGTGTGCTATTGATTTTCTTTACTAGTAAATATCGTTGATACTAAAGAATGACAATCCAGGCCCTGCTGAATAGGTGTCAGGTGACTGGTTGTTGTTAATAATTTCAGAAAAGTTGCAAGGTCTTAGAAATAAAGTGTTGGGTTTTAAAAGGTGTGTATGGAAAATGAAGAGTTGCGACTTTTATGAAGAGTTGTGGCTTTTATGAAATGTTGCGACTTTTATGAAAAGTTTTGACTTTTAGGAAAGTTTTCGACTTTTATGGAAAAGTTTGTGACTTTATGTGAAATTTGGTGACTTTTGTGACCTTTTCCGAAAGATTGTGACTTTTCAAGTTTGTGACCTTTTCTAGTCAGGCACAATAAGAACATTTGCACTAACCCTTTGTTTTCCTATAAATTGAGAGATTTCCTCTCATTTTAAAAATAGAATTGATGGACTTCTTCTACTCGTTAATCTAGTATTTTTAAGTGTTCGTTACTGACTTGAGTAGCTTGCCGACACCAGTGGTTTTTGGCTATCAATACTGGCGATTGAGATCTTCTACCTAACCCTGGGAGAACATATTCCAAATCAATTTCGGATACTTAAGGGAATTTTTTCTTAGGATACTGTTCACATTCAGTGGCTTTGAATCTTCTTTTCTGTTTTTCCAAATTCTGGTATGTGTTACAAATAGTAGATTTGTGATTAATTTATATTCTTCTAGTCTTCACTGGTTCAATTGAACTTTGGTTACTTACTACTTCGTGTTTTTTCCTGCAAATTTGTTTGGAATCAGTAAGATTCTTTAAACACATATTGACAATAATTTTTCTTACCAAAATATTTCATATTTTTTTTTATCTATTTTCTATTCTAGTTTCTTCTCTACTATCTGTTCTAAGTATCTTAAACGAATACAAGATGAAACAACAGCCCCCACAAATAAACAAGCAATAAAACACACTGAAACTGGCACCCACAAATCAACAGTCGTACAAATTTGAGGAGCAATCCCTTGTATTAACCAATTTTACCTAAGCAGACTAAGTTTTAAGCATAAGCAGCTACCGGATCTGCCTGTAAAGAAAGGGACACATACGTAACTCAAATTGTGATACACAAAAAACAATATTCTCATACACATTCACAGAAACTACCAAGCAAATATTTTAACCATATGTCCAATTTTCTATAAACTGACCTTGAGTTAGTACACAATATCACATTCATTCTTTAGCAGCGAAATCAACTGTCAATACACAGATGTCAACACAGATCGAGGAGTTGATGACGTCAAATAATTCATTTGTTGATGAAGAATGTGTCAAACCTTGTGTACTAGATGATGAGTAAAATGAATTGCGTAAGTTATCGTAATGCTTCAACTTCTGCATATCTGCTAACAATAAAAGTAGATGAAACTATGATCTTTGGTCAAGAGAATTTCGATCAAAATATGAAATGAGTCATATTTCTATTTTCCTTAATCAAGTGAATTTATTCACCATTAACAAGTAAGTTAGTAGCTTCACATGTAGTCCAAATAGTAAGAAAAAATAAAACTTCACGTATCAAAACAACTTCAATTCTAATAAATAAGTGTTGACTCTACTCCATTGATTTTTGCAAATATGTGTGATTGGGCCTGATATTACGGTTAAGAAGATTTTGGTTATGTTACTCCAACGTGGATGAACGTATGTTGTGGCTGAGAAGAGTACATCGGAACTCACCGAGCTCGACAAAATTCCCTCACAAAGATTTTGAATACTCAATCACGTAATCACCTGTTCGAGAATTAGCTCATCACCTGTCGCAGACTCTATCATTTTTGTTTTACTGCAGGTTTAAGATTCTTTGTAACGACGGTATGGCCACAACTGAAGTATACTTCCATGTATAAACAAATGAATAGTTATAACTACAGCTATTAGGATGAAAGTGACCAGGGAAGAAAAACACTGACACATCCTTTTTCCCTTGATAAACTAACTGACAGTATACAACTAAAAAAAGTTAAATAGGAAGCTGACTTACACAACAACATTCAGTATCTGAGAGAAAATGTCTATTTATCTCTATTTAGTACTATTATGTTGACTTTAAGCATAAGCATCAGATGAACTTAGAGGCCTAACCATTGAGAAATTATAGTGATTTAAGCAAATGAAAGAGTACCTCAACTTTCTTTATCCCTGAAGATCTAGAACCCCTCCTGTTGATTCCAGTTCCTAATATTGGAAAGGGTTCGGACCTGATAAATTATAAAAAGGAACATTTTCTATAAGATTATACATTTGTTTATACAAAACAATACATAAACAATGTAGGACACACTTTGGTCCATAATGGAATGTTTTTGTACAGAGGAAGTTTGTTTATGACCCTTCAGCTATGCGGCTTGCTCCTGGCCAGAGTTGCAGATATGGTAAGGGCCGAAAAAATCAAAGACACTGGCTATCCTAGAAGCTATCAAGTGTTGTAATAACAAACATTTTATATTATGATCCAGCCATATTCAATATTTTTACAAAGAATACTTGTGGATAAATGCAAACTAACCTGTAATATAGTTAATTGGATTGAAGAGATGCAACAAATAAGCAAAGAAGAATTAGTTAACAAATCAATAAGAATATAATGTATGAATACAAGCATGTAGAGATAAGTGAAGATTTAGGGCACATTTAACAGCTAAAGAAGAATTAGTTAACAAACAAAGGAGGAAACTATATAGACCTTACTCCAGCATAAACAAAAGTATCGATGGAGACGACAACTCCAAATTTTACGAAGAATCAAGTCACTTGTTAGTGACATCATTTGAGACAAAGTAGTCTAAAAAAATATGTAGACACAGAATGTCTCGAAGAATCTGTAGAATCACCAAAATTATAACAAAATAAACCTAATTCTACCACGAAATACATGTCCAAATTTGATATTTCAAATTTTTCATCCATGAAGAATACCACGAAATTAACGTAATTCTACCTCTATGGATCAAACACAAACAGACAAAAAACTAACTTACCAATACTTAAATACAACCAATAACCACTCTCAGCACACCCACATTCTGTGAAGTTCCGATGCACAGAAAACATCCAAACACCAACCTGATCAGGTAGGAATTCATTATTAAAGGAAGGGAGAAGTGGAAAACATTACCTTAGAACACCTATTCCATTTTAAATTTGGTGAGTAGCTGAAGTTTACAGAGTTGTGAGGAGACGTGCCGCTGTAGAGAAGTGTCAATATAGACGGCGGAGAAGTGCAACATAGACGGTGGAGGAGTGCCGTTGTAGAGAAGTAATGTGGCGGTGAGAGAAGTGCGACAGTGAGAGAGTAATTTGGAAGTTTCTAAAAGTTGTGTTTATTTTGTATTTTGTAGTTAAATTAAAAATAACTCTTTATTGAATTATCTATTTCTAAAAGTTGTGAGTGTTTAAAAATTATATTTTGAGATAGCAGGTGTTTAACCCCCCGTATTTAAATAATTTTTTTGGCGGATTTTAAATTTTGTTATTTATTTTTATTTTTGTCAGCTACTAAACCCCCGTTGTTTAGTATAATTTGTGGGGTTACAACTAATCTCCGCTTTGAAACCCCTACGATTTAGCTGTTTTTTTTGTATTGTCTATGATTTCAAAAATATTTTGTTTAATTTTTTAGTATTAAGGTCTTCGATGGTATCAGGATCTAAGTGATTTAACTTTACCTGGTGTAAATTAAAATTATTAAGTACTATAGTCCGTTATGTAATTAAAATGTGTTAAGAAACACCTTGAATTTTCTATATTTTAGTTAGGGAATGCAAATGGGGCCGGTTTAGGGGGCGAGGGTTGGGGCGGGTTGAGCTTAACCTATAAATTTTTTAAGGAAAAATACTTAAATACATAACTATAAATTTCGTATTCTCTAATTTTTCCCTTCTTTTTTTAATTTACATAATTCGCTTTTTTTAATTTAGTAGAAAGGGTTTAGAGATAGATAGTCTTCTCGCTCCTAAACACACACTCCCCCAATACATAACCTATTTTTTCTCCACTAAAACACCCTCAATTTTCTGAATCACTTTTTGATTTTAAATTATTAATTTTAATAAAACGTTTCACATAGTACATTTAATACGAAATTTGAATTTCAAAATTCAACAATTTAAAATTTCTGAAAAGTGGACCACTGTTTCTCTGGGTTTCTTATTCTTCTTCTTACTCCATCATCCGTCTAATAGTTCTTCTTCTTCTTCTTAATCCATCATCTGTTTCGTATTTTCTCTTTTTTCTTCATTTCATTGGCTATATTACATCAGTGTCTATAGTTCTCTCTTCTTCTTAATCCATCAGGGCGTGGTGGTGTGCTTTTTTTCTTCTTTTTTTTCTTCCTGTTATTGTTATAGTACATCAGCCGTCCTAGGTCTTCTTTTTCTTTTTACTTCCACATCCCGTTCTTCTTCTCTTTTTTTTGTTTTTGTTCATTCTTTCTATTCTCATAGTAATGGATCCCTTTTAATAGAAGGATTTATTATTCGGACGATGAAATTGAAAGAAAATATAAAAGTCCTTTCATATCCTATGATGTTCGGAAGGATTAAACTAAGATTTTGGTGCCAATCTAAATCAAAGGTTTGACAAAATACAACCAAAAAGGGATAAAAGAAGCAGCAACCATTGTTGTCAGGTCCCTACTACTTTGCTTCGGGTAGGTCTTTTCTTTATACTTATTTAAAATTGTTGTTGAAATTACAAAAATTTTAAGAATCCCATATGTATCATGAATGTTTGAAAATTATTATCTTTGTTAATCGAACAATAAGTTTAATACATAGTACTAAGTGTGTTATAGTTTTTTTTAGTCATGCATTGATAACATGAATTGATGTTTATCACATATGATTTCCTATGTATCAAGAAGTGTTTTTGAAATTTTTTATCATGTATCAGTTAATAAGTTTATAAGTGGCGCCATCAAGTGTGCTTTGCCTGATACATTTCGACTAAGTGTGTTTAGTGTTTTAGACGATGCATTGATTTACATGAATTTGATTGTGTATCATAATGATTTTATATGTATCAACTAGTTTTTGAAAAAATTGTTATTCATGTATCATTCAATAAGTTTAATAACTGCGCCATCAATTCAAGATGTGCTGGCTGATTACATATCGACTCAGTGTGTAATAGTATTTAGTCGATGCTTGATACATGACTTAGATGTTATCACAACTGTTTTTCATTAAGTATCAATTTTCTGAAAAATGATATCATGTCTCATAAGGTCTTAGTTTGTTTAGTTAGAGCATTTATATTTCAATATCTAAAATTTGTTGTTTGTTTTTCCAAGTGCAGTCACTCAAGTACAATTAAAAAATAACCCACACATCCATAAGCTCTGCTTCAATTTTAACAACACTTTTCCTGAAAGACTTTTTTGAAAAATACATAGGGGAGAATGTTATCCAACTGTTTAGGGATACATTTTTTTGGACCCTTTTTTTAGATATTACTAAATGTAATTTTCAGCAATCAGGGCCAAATCACTAAGTGCTTGTTTGCTGTTAGAGTTGGAACAAAGCAACCCTAGTGTTTGCATATTAGACATTCAAAACGGGTGTGTCCTCAAATTTGGTATAGATTAATTTGCAATATTAACTGGACTTAAAGTCAAGGCAATACCAATGATTTCAAATACCCAAAATCAACTAATTGATGCTTTTCCAAAGTATTTTCCCTAGTGGCATCAAGAGTGTTACTAAGTAACAATTAGGTTCACTGTTTAAGATGGGTAATTGGGGAGAACGATCAGGTTGCACTCCAAATGTCTCTACTGTTTTCTTTATCATACTTCGTATTGTCTACTCTTGATAATCAACTATATCCATTGTGGATTTCTAATGGTTGAAGATGGTAAGATATCAAATTATCCCTTGGGGTCAGCTGTCATTTTCAAAAACTAATTGGTTCCACTTAGACAGATTTTGATGTAGCAAAAAGTTGTAAATCGATTATATGTAATGCCGTATGCACGTTAACGTTTGGATATACGATTGTGCATCCCAGTTAAATCTGAAATAACTACTGAAGAAACGAATGCCATCCCAAAATGTGCATTGGAAGTTGTGTCTGATACGGCAAAGTTTGAAATTGCTTATGTCTACCATTTTTTCAAGATGTAAAATTGAATTAAATTTTACTAGTTAGAATAAACTTATTGTATGTTTGTCTATTTAATATCGTATTTATGTCTTGTGATACTTTGACTGCTATTGTATTGAACAGTTAAATATCTTAATGTGTTGGATACATTAAGAATGCATGTTCAACAATACATTGTCCCCACCAGCATAGGAAATTTGAGCTTTTGCCTTGCTCAAGTTGAACATGCTCCTTCTTCTTATTACCTTAGTAACTACCAATAAGGAAAGAGGATTTTGATAATTCTCCACCAAACCTCCCGCAGAGTTATTGGGATATCTTCTAGAGTGTCCTGATCATCTCCTCCACCCCGTCTAAAAGAAGAAAAAAAGTGATTATACAACAAAGAAGTATCAGAACCGAACCTGCCTGATTAATCAAATGTGGTCTCCGACACCGTATGATTGATGTAACACTTTCTATGTCAAATATGTCTCCCCAATTCCATTGCTGATGATGTACATGGTTCTGTTCCAACATGTCTCCAAATCGACGCTGATGTAATGTCTGGTTCCAGACGTGTCTCCAAATCGGCTCTGCTTGATGTATATGGATTTGGTTCCAAGAAGTTTCCGTTCGGAACCCCGTTGCCCTTTGACATGGTTCTGCAGATTTCATAGAAAGTCAACTATGAATTCCATATATTGACAGTTGAAAAGGATATTTAAAACTTACATAAGTAAATTATTTTAATATTTTAATCAAATATATTTCATTTTTATCCTAAATGTATCTACAATTTGATGTTTGCAAGAAATTTGTGGAACTGATTATATTGATAAAAGAAAATCACTCCCGAGTTGATGCAATCTCTAGGCAAAGGAAACCATCAAATTTTGGAGGCTAATCAAGCAAATTTCATTCAGTCTGACAAACAAACATCTTCTGTCAAATACCAATTGATCTTTCTGATATGGGTGGTGGAGCTTGAGATGGTGTTGGGTTTTTTTAGTAAAAATGGTGGAACATGAAATCAATCCGCGATCAGGGATGTCGCTAGTGAGTTGTGTTGTTTCTGTAAACGAGGGTGAACAACAAGTCAATGATACTCCAAAGGTAATGTTTATGATCAAAAGTGAAACCAACTTTCTTTTTCATTTTAGTTGCTGTCCATGTATCAATGGCACATATAGTCAATGTTATTATCTGTGAATATAATCACGGTTATGTATCAGCACAAATTTTATTACAATTTTTATTTAAATGCATATTCGGGAGGTTGGACGCACATCAATCGCACCCAGATTTTAAATGAACATCTCATGGACAAGATGGTATGACACTGTTCAAATCCCAACCTCCCTCACGTTTTGCCGAAAAACAACAATGGATGCATCGGTCAGACTTTTTCAATTTCGCTTTAATGACACACAATTATTTAAAATCATTACATCATATTATACAGATCTTCCACTTTAACAACCTATCGCCCCATCAACACAAGCAGCAATAGATGCACTTATCCAAGATTGGGTAAAGCTCCTACTAATTGCTAGCATTATATTCTTAGCAATCCACAGAATATAACTAGCACCAGTACTTGTTGATCGACAGTCAATACCCATTGAACATTCCAAGAACTGAGATGGAGTTAGAACCGATTCAGTCACTCTCCTGCGCATAGAAAACAGAATGCTTCGCGAAGGAATTCAAGCTCCATATTGTAAACTTCTTTTGGGTCCAAAGCGATAAGGGGAAAGAGAAATGAAGGATGTGGCTTCGACTCCATGGTGGGGGCCCGTTCCGAAGGATGTGGGCATTACAGATGAGTTTCGCACCAAACTTATTGAGGAATTACATGATTGGTTGTCATGGGGCTCCTCAAATCATAACAATATAGTTTTTTATACATTATTTTTGCAAGTGTTTGGGGTAATTATTTTTTGTATAACCTTCATGATACTTTGTTTAAATAAAAGTGTAATTAAGTGACTGTTTATGTATCATGTAATATACTAAACTTATGTTATCATAATATGCAGGTAACCCATCAAACGATAATACTAATCAATCCTTCTTCTTCTTTCTTTTGGATTTACGTGATGACTTTGTTTGTTGCTTTTTCCAATGAACAAGATTGTTCTATCCATGTCACGATCCCATCAAATGTTGTCTGATGAGGTAAAAATCTAAACTAATTAATCAAATATTGTATCAGTCACACTTATATTATTAAACAATGATACATTCTTTTGTAGAGTATCACTATTTAATTAGCAAAATTTATGATCATTTTAATAATTATAGTTTTTTTATATTGTTTTAGATGTAATATAAGTTCTTATTATATCTTCATTTTGTTTATAGAACATCGATGTGATTTTTTTACTACTTCGTAAAAATCAAACTTTGCAGCATGGATCAATCCAGACAACAACAACCCACTTGCTTGTTCTGTCACATGTCAAAATGTTATGATTATATTACATGGACGTGAGGAATGGATAGTCTTAGTACCAGAAATGTTGATTCGCGCTTCATTTTGTATTGTAATGAGAGTTTAATAATTAAACATCAGCAAAGGTTTTGAAATCCCAGCGTGCTTTACCATGGACATCTTGTTTTTGGGGGGGGTTTTTAGAATGAGTCTACATCCCAATTAACTGCGATCAAGAATTCCATTGGGTGCTGGCAGTTGTTGATTTTGAAAATAGGGTGATAAATCTTTTGACTCATCAATATGCATCAAGGAAAAAGCAATTCCTCATGAGATAAAAAATGTTGTATAATGCTTCCTTCTTACCTACTGGACAGTGGATTCTTTGAAGAAACCCTGAGCGCAAAAATTTTTGCTGATTGTCATGCATACAAAGCCAACATACTGGTTCACTTCTGGAGCCTCAAGTTCTTTATGAATTGAAATTTGCACAAAACACTTGCTAAACAGGATTGCGATAGCCTGTAAGTAATCAGAATTTTTTGTTTGTCCCTGAATTATGTATCATTACGTTTTTAATTTTTATTCTGTTTTTTTTTGTAGAGACTATAGTTTATATTTTTACTGCATAAATATGTGACCAAATCAATATAATCCTATGCCGATTTTAGTCTGATTACCTACGTCAAGATATGGAGCATTGTTTGTGGAGTTATGGCAGCGAAAGGCGAAAGTGCGGATATGTTGGACAATGATGATCACCAAAATCTAGGGCGTAGTCCACACCACACCGAGAAGAAGATCTAGTTCACATAGTGGGTAGCATTTATGATTAACATGTTTTTAACAATGTTATATTTCTTTGTTTTATGAACGTTATTGACCAAGTATTTTTGATGTTTTTAATGTTATTTTTTTGGTTTTATCATTTCCATGAATATTTTTTTGTTACATTAATGGAACAAGTATTTTTGTATAGAAATATAATATCAACATATTATAAAAGCGTCCCAGACAGGTTAATAAAGATACTCAAGTTTTTTAATTAAACTAGAATATAAGTTTTATTTGAAAACTAAATTTTACTGATATTTAGTTCAATGAATAGCATAGTTTTTGTATGAATTGCGATATTTTGGTAAAAGTAAAGTTATTTACTGTATTTTCAAGTAAACATATTCAAAAAAGCATCAGACAAGTTAAATAATATAATCAACATTATACCTGATTTATAGTCCATTGTAATACACACTAACCTCAATAGTGTTTTCTTTTTTATTTTAATGAGATATACATTGGGCAAGCAAATGATACATGTGTACTAATTACCCAAACACACATTTGTTTCTCTGTACCAAATATTAAGAATCCCACAATGTAAACAATAATTAAAAGTACTGATACATTGGCTAAGCAACATAGTGTATCATGTACGCTATTTACCTAAAAAAGAAATATTGAACGCAATTATTTCTCAACACCAATAAATAAACAAAGTATTTATAATCAAAAGCGCACTTTAAAATTTAATTAACACAGTTATTTTATAAGTTTAGTGTTATATCAAAACCAAAAAGTGTTCAAATTTGCAACTCAATACTGAAATCAGTAAACTCCAACGTTATAATTAAATTCAAAAAGATCGATATCTTAGAAACATTACGACTATTCACTTCTCTTTGGGGTAGAAGTCCAGGTCTTCTTTGTTCCTTCTTGTCCCACATTGTCCACAACCAAATTGTGTTCACCGAAATCATTGTCATCTGCATTCTTTTTTTTTTTTCTTGGTCGTCCAGATGATCTTCTGTATCTAGTGGAGAACACAGTTTTCAGCTACACATTATAGGATCGACAAATCTCTTTAATCTTGGCAATTGGTAACCATTGGAATTTCATATTGTTTTTTTTTTTTTTTTTTGCCATGCCTCAGGCTTGTAGTATCAGAGCAATACGGATTCATATCTGTGACATCTTTTTTTTTTCAATACACACAGCGATTGCATGTGAACAAGGGGTAAATCTCATCTAGTTAAATGTACCCAAAAACATACCTTTCCGCCTCAAGACCACACTATATCTTCTCCAGTCATAAACTGAGAAAATAAATTAGATGATGGAACAACCGGTGTACATTAAAATTTTAAATATATAATTTTGTTAAAAATAAATAATGGTCAAACTGCAGATTATACAATGAATTAGATATATATAATATAAAGTTTTATAATATACATACCTCCATATTTGACTTTTAGCCGTGTTTATAAGCAACACTGTTTTCCTCCCAAAAAAAATTTTTTTTTTCTCCCTAATGTGGTTCCTTTGTGTATGAGGCCTACTTCTTTGTTTTTGCAATGCCAAGAACCAAAATAATTCTAAACCTTCTTCCAAGGAATTCTATATAGTTAATTGGCTTGCCTTCACCAAGACAACCATTGATACATTCTGCAATGTTTGAAGTCATCATTCTACCTCTGTTTACTTGTTGCATGACACTCTTGACCACTTTTCCGTAACTTGCCTCTTCAAGGTAACTTCCTTAACCCTGTGAATCATTTTATCAACCCTTATCCATTAACTTAATCAAACTTTCCTTTCTATGTGTCTTGGCCATAGAGTAGAATAGAATCACTTATGGCCTTTCTCTCCTTTGCAGTTTTTCATATACATTCTTCCAAAGATGTTCAGATGCTAATAATGAAGGTAACAATTTGGGAAACAGCCAATTCCTCACTACTTCCTTCTGATACTCTCATGTCTATCTGAAACAACACACATATCTTTTTCTCTCGCCAAATGCATGTTTTGAATGGTTTCGAAAAACCATGTCCACCGACACTCATTTTTCGTGTAAAACAACACCATAGCCAATGGAAAATATGCAACCTTGATTCACACACATTAATCATTTGATACGTAAATATAGACACATCATAACTATGTACAAAATACCTGCGCCATCAAGTGTGGCTTGCTGTATAACAAATGCCCTTTGGGAAAGCCTGCACTCAATGTGGAACCATCCACAACACTAACTGGTCTGGCAGTATTTAAACCCCTAATTAAATGGTCTTAAGGCGATTAGACAGATACCTAATTCATCCTCTTCCTTCTTATGCTTTCTTATATAAGAATTTTGGATACACACGGTTTTTACAGTGTCATGTAATGCGGCAACCATCTATATCCTGCAGAATGGTTTTTTACCCTGAATCATAGAGCGTGAACTTCTTCATCACGCCATGCTTGCTGTAATATTTTGAACCGCATAATATTCTCTAATATCATCAATTATAATCCTCTTGAGTATAAATTTCGTTATGATTGACCTATTTTGGAGCAGTAACTCCACTGACAAATCCCGACTGTTGCTTTGGACCCTGGGTTAATACTCTCTCCCTCACAGCACGTATTGCACTATTTGAAACTTTAACATGTAATATATCAAGATTTTTTTCCTGTGCAGGTACGCCCTTCATAGTCCAACCACATTGGCCCTGAAAAGCATACCAACACTCGATGCGTACATTTTTTTTTTTTAAAGCATATTAATCTTTATAGCAATTGCATCATATAATATATTCCACAATACTGTTTAAAGGTAATCAAACAAATGATTACACAAAAAGTATCTACCATTTTTTTTAGAAAATTATTTTTTACACGATCAAAACTTTTTTTGATATGCGTTGTTCAAAATTGATATAGGTCCTTACTATATCAACATAGTAGATTAAAGTATCAAATAGTTTTTCAATGATCAAAAAATTATGAAATAGTGATACATTAAATTATCAAAGAACTAATGAATACCATGTAGGTTTTCTAGAAAATAGTAATGTTTCATGGTACTAATTTTTGAAAACAGAATGTAAATAGATACTATATTTCAAACACTATCATACCTTTGTTGATCATATATCCTTTACTTTGGCAAATGAATGTGTTCTTTTATCTTATATTTCGTCATCACATCTGCAAGGTTTTGCTTTATCCTTATATCTCTGACCTGTCTCAACATCTAGACGATCTTGAAATTGATTATAACATTTGGTAACTCCCAACTTCTGGATTTTCATATGAATCAAATAATCTAGATTCAACCTTGCCAAAGCCCCTGTATCATGTGTTGTGCCTTCTTACACACGTAATTTCTCCACATGTTCCATCAAAGTTATGTACAGTCCCACCTAATCTTTTCAATTAAGCTAATACATAATGATACATTAAAAATTCATGCTCATTGTTTTCAGTTCTAAATATAGTTTAAAACACTCATATCGTTCCGTAAGCTTCTCTACAGGAGATACCTTCTACCATGTAACGACTTTCAATATCTTTCCTCCTTGATAATCCGATTATCCAACTTCGGCTTTGCAATGCTTGCTTCTTTGAGATTATAAACGAAAATTTGAATATCCAACAACGATTCCGTCGATTTGTAACTTTCATACTGTAATTAGTTCACCCAAATCCAGGCTCATCAAAATTGATGTATTCATCATGAATCATCCACAATAACACAATCAAATTTGTATTGTTCCGAAATTTAACGGGATTGTTTCAAAAAAATGTCTTTTTTAACGAGATATATAATCTTGACATTTTCAAAATTTGGAAATCGTTATCCAATTACGTGGCCTGAAGAAATGCTTATTAAATGAACTGTTACCGTAAATTAAGCGATTTAGATAACAAATTTAAATGTTTTCCGTTTTTTCCTTTTCTTCCCCCTTTTATTCTTAACAAGTTTTCAGTTAGCTATTTATTACCTATGGGATCCTTACATTTTTACTCTTTTTAATCCGTTCTGTCGCGCCCTGCATGGAAACACTTGTCTTTCAACTGCCCACCCCACCACCCCGCCCCACATAAACCTGCCTGCATAATTTTTTTAATATTTTCTTTTTCAGTTTGTTGTGATATTAAAAATAAATATTCATAAAATAAATTCATTTTTCATTAAAATCTTTAATTTAATAGAAAAGTGACTAAAATTTATTTTTAGATGTTCATTTAGAAAACATGCAAGAAATTGTATTATTTTTTATTGAATCAATTACATTTACTATCTTGAATATTTTAATAGCTTTAATGAAATTATCTTAATAAATAATGTTCTATCACTCTATAACATGTAAAAATTTAAAATTAAGTTTGAATTCACATAAAATCACATAAACCCGTAACCCGCGCCGCCAATTTTTTTAAAAAAAATCAGTTTCAACCCGCTCTGCATCCGCCCCACCCCATTTCATCCCTAATTATAGTATTACGTTGCTACTATATATTGTGGTTGACTTTCGTGCGTAAATAACAAACCTCAGCATTACTTTTCAGTATATTTTAAATTTGATAAATATTATTTTCCACTAAAATATCTATATTGGCACACTGTACCTCACGCCCAAATAAAAGAAGTAAAAATTAGGCAAATTACATAGTCTAAGAGACAAATTATTTTCTATCCCTACTCTTTCATTATTTACCAAAAATCCCCTTTTTTATAGTATTGCGGATACATAATATTACAGAACGATACTTAAATTAAAGCGGACGGATACTTTAATTTTTAATTTGTTGTTTTAGGTTACAACGTAAAAAAGGGATTAAATTGTGAAACCTTCTCATTTGTTCTTCGTAAAAATAGTAAAAGTGTTTCAAATAATTCTGGAACGCAAAGTTGTGAAGATTCAAAAATGAATATTTCGATCTTGTTATCGCCACCATGATCCTACAAAAGGAATAACAAATAATATACTATTTTTTAATCAAATAATTATTGTATAATAATTTAAAAACTTAATACTTACCACCTTAATATTATGAATAATCACATTCACCAAAGTATCGTTATGTTGTGTTGTGGATAGAAGCACAGTGAACTGTTCCATTGCCTGTTCCTTACTGTATGTATCGTCCTTCATTGTTTGTAGTAAAATTAGAGTATATGTTAGTATATGCTATGTGTCCTTAATAAATTGCATGATACCTCTATTAGATATAGTACATATCCTATTAATGTCTCTGTGCAATCAGTGTACTTTAAAATATCAACACAACATCTCAAAAAAAATTTTTGTTTTTCATAATTAAATTCTAAATAACAATCAAGACTAACAGTATCATATACAATTTTAATGTATAAGGTGCAACCAGTGATACACAATAGGGACAATAAATTCATAAATTAAAGTATCAATAATCAAAAAGGTACATTGTTAAATTATTTATGGATTAAATAATATAATAATGCATGTGATACTAATTTAAGTATCAAATACACTAAAAACATATGTTACGTGTAGTTGTATGTTTAATGTATCTTGTTCATTTTGATGTTCTTCTGGTTATTAACGTATAAATTAAGAATAGTATATGAAATATGTTTAAGATTAAATTTGTGATAACTGTATACAATAAAGTATCATAATGTGATACATTTAATTTTGTATTAAAATGTAGAATTATACTTAATATATCGAATTTCATTGTTTTAAATTTCACTGTCATTATAACTAAGCTATATTGATAGTTATTTAGTCTCATATCCACATTAACCGTCAAATAATTAGTATCTGATAACAAGTTTTATGTGTATTAGATTTTATAAAGCTATATAATTCAACGTGGTAAATGATACTAAATATATTAAGTAAATTATTTTATATGAATTGTTGTATATACACAAATTTAGTTTTTGATAATAAATGTGTATCAAATACTTAATAATTTTATGGATATTGTATATCTCATGATAATATAGTATCATACGTTGTGATTTACTTCAAGACCACACATGTTAATGTATACTACTAAATTGATAATTATTTTTAATTTCAGGTTATTAAATATACTATCAGATTTCGTGTACATTTTTTTGGTTAGTATTGTATCATCAGTATTTGGGTGTGTAAATCCATCCTTATAAAAAATAATTTATAAAAAGCTAATGTAAATTAAATTATATACTTGGAGACAAAAATTAACATTGAAATACATTTCTTGACAAAAAATATTTTTCAAATTAATAATTACTTAGTAAGATTGTGTTGTAAGGAGAAGTGATAACACAAAATACTAATTAACATAACTTCAACACAATAAAAATCTAACTATTCTACGTTAATCGCTCCACCTTCTGCTGGTGTTGCGTAGCCACTCTTTGGCCTTGTAGGATCTTTAGTATCTCTAACATATCCTGCCTTGACTTTGTCATACCAAAATTTCATAACAGTGTTCCGCATCTGTTCCGTATCAGTGATACTTAAAATATCAATTGAAGTATAGCAACATATATTTCATAAATTAAAGTACAAATAACAATTAAGATTAAAAGTATCATATACAGTTTTAATGTATAAGGTACAATCAGTGATACACAGATAGCGGCAATGAATTCATATATTAAAGTATCAATCATCAAAAAGGTACATTGTTAAATTATTTAATGGATTAAATAACATAATAATGCATGTATACTAAGTTAACATAAACCTTTTTGGTTTTCAACCGCGCGGCAAGGTTAATCAACATCATCCAACTTTGCAAAAGCCATTTGCATGGGTGAATGGTTGTTGATCAAGTTTACCAAACTTGGATTGTGGACCAACATTATCTCTTTCTCCAAAGAATCATCCATCATGTGTTGGCGATGAAACGCCCTCCAATATCCTTCATTATTTGAAAAATAGGCAATATCACATAAAATCAAGAAAGTACTCCAAAAAATCAAAATAATAACTTTTTGTTATATAAAGTGATAAAAAAAAAGTATCAGAAAATTCAATGTTCCGTGTGTGCAGTGAAAAGTTGAAATAAACATAACTTAATTATTTTATTGGATTAATAACATAATAATGCATGTGATACTAATTTAAACATAAACCTTTTGTTTCCCAACCTCCACGGCAGGTTCATCAACATTTGCAAAATCCATTTGCATGGGTGAAATGGTTTGTTGATTGAAGTTACCAAAATTGGATTGTGGACCAACATTATTTTTCGCCACAGAATCATCCATCATGTTTGACGATGAAACGCCTCCAATATCCTTCATTTTTTGAAAAAT
The DNA here is from genome assembly GCA_027704765.1 of Solanum habrochaites. Lineage (NCBI taxonomy): Eukaryota > Viridiplantae > Streptophyta > Magnoliopsida > Solanales > Solanaceae > Solanum > Solanum habrochaites. Next base: position 4,402 of record JAKWJA010001461.1, on the reverse strand, counting down.
AGTCAATATCACATAAAAATCAGAAAGTAGAAAAAAATTAAAATAACAACTTCTCGTTATATAAAGTGATTAAAAAATAAAAGTATCAGAAAATTCAATGTTCCATGTGTGCAGTGAAAAGTTTAAATACCGTAAATGGGAAAAAGGGTCTGATATACCCATAAAAATAAACTTTGTCATTTGGAGCATGATATAACCCCTCGTTTAAAAGTGGCTCATTATGCCCTTACATTATACAAACGACTCACATTAACCACTAAGCCGTACAAAATGGCTCACATATACCCTTCATTTAACAGAATTAAAAATAGTTTAACAATTGATATTTATTACTTCTAATTTTTGTTTAAAAAAATTATGTAGGGTATATATGGATTCTTCTATCAAGTTCAAGGTATCTTTTTAATTTGTAATTTATTCATACATAAATTATTTTTTGACTTCTTTTAATGATAATTATTTGAGTTTTTCTTATTCTTATTTTATTTGTTTCTTTCATTCCTTATTTAAAACAAAAAATTTAAACTATTTTTTTTGTGTATTGTAATTTAATTTCCGTATTCGAAGCAAAAAATTAGGTCATCTACAATCAGTTTTACAAGAAATATTAGTGACACATAAATATTGGATTATCAAAATAGATTATAATTAGTCATTTAAACAAAAAAGTCAAAAATTCAATGGTTGACGAGGTCACTTTCCTCATATGAGATTATATTTTTTAGAACAAAAATCATAACAAAAATTTAGATTAAAATTAGTATTTTTTCATTTCGAGCAGCAAGTGAAAAGGAATGAGAGAATAGTGAAAAAAAAAAGGAAACTAGGGAGACGAAGACGGGAAGGGACACAGAATGAGAAGAATGAGTTAGGAGAAATGTAAGGGTGACCACCGCTGAGGGCAGAGAGGGGGTGGGGAAATGAGCGAGGAATGGTAGAACGACGAGGGAGATGGTTAAGCAGATGAATAAGAGTAGGAGATGGGATAACGGAGTCAAAGAAGCGATAAGGATATAAGGGAAAAAAGAGCGAAGCAAGCGGTACTGGAGGGGAGAGGAGTAAGAGGAAGGACAATATATCTAAGGTAGGCGAAACTTGTATGCGAAAATAGGGAAGCATATTGGGGGGGGGGGGCTTTAAAATGGGAAGGGGGATAGAAGAAGCGGAGAAAGAAGAACGAGTGCACAAGGAATAAGGCAGGTGAAAGATACGAAAAAATGACCCTGTTAGAGGAAAAGTATATGTGAGTCCATTTGTTTTACAAGTATGGGTATATTGAGCCACTTTCCATAACAAGGGTTATATCAGCTCTAAATGACAAGTTGATGGATAATCCATACCATTTTCCACATAAATTAGTATTTTATTGATTAAATAACATAATAATGCATTTATAGAATGTAAACATAAACCTTTTGTTCTCACCTCCCGGCAGTTTCATCAATTTTGCAAATTCCATTGCATGGGTGAAATGGTTTGTTGATCGAAGTTACCAAAATTGGATTGTGGACCAACATTATCTTTCGCCACTGAATCATCCATAATGTTTGGCGATGAAACGCCTCCAGTATCCTTCATTTTTTGAAAAATAATCAATATCACATAAAAATCAGAAAGTATACAAAAAAATCAAAATAACAACTTTTCGTTATATAAAGTGATAAAAAAATTAAAAGTATCACAAAATTCAATGTTCCATGTGTGCAGTTAAAAGTTGAAATAAACATACTTAAATGAAAAAATAAGAATAATCAAACTAAAGAAAAATTTGCGAATATGAGTGAAAATGTACATACCATAGGTAGTGTTGGTCGAATAATTGGAGGTGCCACCTTTCTACCTCTTTTCTTTGGGGTTTTCGAATCTTTCGAAATTGATGCATGTTTGTTCTTTACAGATTTTCTCTTACTAGAACTTGGATTTGTCATGACTATCGGGTCATGGGACTTTTTAAAACTCAATTCTTTGATGTTTTTTATTCTGAAACAAAAACTAGAGATTTGTTAGAAGTTCATGCTTGTATATTTAACCACAAAATAGTAGATACACCCACACAGGAAAAATCGAAATGGAAAGATGAATGACCTTATTTTTTTTACTCTAATCTGAATAATAGGAAAGGTTTCTTTTGATTCAAATTTTTGAAATTGGTAACTAAATATTTTAGTGGAAAAAAATTTGGGAAACTACAAAGGTCTAATTTTAATTCCAAGAAAAAATAGCGATTAAGTATAATTGGGTGTCAAAGAAATTTTTAAAATCAATATAATATATATATATAAAATAATGATCATCGAGGACTGATGTGGGCCACCTCTCTATGGCCCCATTCAATTTCTTTTTTTCCTTCTTTTTTTATTTTTTTCATTCTTTTCATAAATAATTGTTTATTAATCAAAAAATTCATTCATATTTATTATTCTAATTATACCTACTAATAAGTTACAACAAAACCTCATCTATTTACATTCCCACTTAAAATAATAGGTCTTTTAACTTATTTTTTAATTATTCTTATGGTTTACACAAACTATAATAACAACTATCTCTGATTCAATGATCATTCTCATTTTCTCATTCTTTCTTTTTAGTATTCTCAGTTTTTTTTTTCTTCTGTTACATTTTTTTCCTTTCATCTTTTCATCATCATTTAATTAAATAATTTCACTCATATGACTTCATATTGATAAGATCATAGATATATTCTTCAAAATTCAATCAATTTGGATGTTTGCATTAGTTTTGGTACAGTTTATTAAAGGAAGAAGGAATCATAATTTATTTCACAAGATTTCATCAAGAAGATGTCATATTAGTAAAAAATGTTTGAATGATTTTTAAATATTTATTTTGAAGATTAAACTCATTCATGTATTGTTTTTGATTATATTTTTTAGTTTAGATATAGATTTTTCATGTTCTTCAACAAATTATTATGAAAACTCTAACTAATCAACCAATTAGAAAGCTCAATTCACATTATTTTCTTTCATTTTACTTTGCTCTATTTTTCTTATTATTATTAGTCTTAAGTATTATATTCTCGATTATTATTATTTTATTAGTATTACTTTTATTCTTATTATTAATATTATTATTATTATTAATTCTTATCTCTTCTGTGCCTAATGCAGCTGACCCCGGTATCTCCGTTTTATTTTTATGTAAAAAAAAAATTTTTTTCGTCCAGGGTTCTAATTAATATTTTAATTTTTGTCACAGTTGAAAAATCTAATATTGCCAACCATAGAACATTCTTATCCTATTGCATAATTGAATTGTTCCCTAAAAATATCTGACTGTAGTTTTATCATATTAAAAACTAGTCCATAGACTAAACAAAAAATAAGTTAAATCATTTTTTTAGTACGTTTAAAAACTTTAATACTAAATAAATTATTACTGAAAAGAATGAAGAAAAAATTTGTTTCCCTTAGTCCCTAATTATTATTAAAACTAAAAGTGTAATTTATTTAACTTCCTCTTAATATTGAAAATGATAAACATAAAAAAAAGTGCTGTGACCATGTTATCTTCTCTTTATTGCCTTATTTTTCTTATTTAAATTCCATTAATTTTTTTAAAAGTAATTTACTTACATTAATTAAAATAATTTTTTATTTAATAGAAGACCATTTCATTACCACTTTTCATATACTACTTTATTGGGGTAAATCATAATCCATCCATAACTCACGCTAATCTAATTCAATCCTAATAATTATATTTTTCAATTTTTTTTTTGACCTTCTTCTGATTATAATTTTTAGAATAACAATTTTTTAAAACTATTTTAAGTTATTTGCTCTTTATTGATTTACTTACACCATATATCTATTTACATATACCGTTAGAATGTTAGAACTAAATAAGATGATGTGGTCCATTTCTATCACCTCCGATCACAATTTATCTTTTCTCTAAATTAGTTAGAATGTTGTTTTTTGCTTCACCAGGTGATACTTGGAAAATATAGTTTCAAAATTTCCTTCTTCAAATAATTACTTAATAGTATTTCTTTTGCATAATAACATTTTTTTATATATGTACGTTTATTTTTAATTGTTAATTATTAATTATAATATTCATGACGGCAAAACCTTTCACGTGGACACACCCAAAGTAATTAGGTGGCAAGTTAATAGAGTTGTGCTTATTTTACTTAGTTTGCTAACGTCAACAATTTAAATAGATTGTCTCTAAGTTTTGTATTTAATTTAGTATTTTTTTATATAATTATAAATTTGTAATGGTTTATCACAGTTGTATATTGCAACAGTTGTTTGTTGCTATTCTTAATAATAATTAATTGTGTTGCTAATTTTTTTAAATAGTGAATTTTGTTTTCATATTTATTCATGGTAAATTAAAAAATTAAGTAAGTAATATTGTTTTGGGTTGA